>OOFE01042331.1:3112-16748 GCA_900323365.1 Monocentris japonica | reverse complement strand
AGACAGATTTTTCAAAGGTTTGATGGACAGATGACATGAGAGTGACTCTTGATGGACCAGATGGATGGGCCCGTGGCTGGATCACTAATAGACACAGGGCACCACTTTGAGTCAGGTGCCAGCAAGGTGGAGGAGGGGCACTGGTATCTATCTGGGCTGCTATCATTAAGGATGAGCTAGTTGGACCTTTTCGGGTTGAAGATGGACTGAAAATCAACTCCCAAACCTACTGCCAGTTTCTGGAAGATATTTTCTTCAAGCAGTGGTACAGGAAGAAGTCCGCAGCATTCAAGAAGGCCGTGATCTTTATGCAGGACAATGCTCCATCACATGTATCCAAGCACTCCACTGCTTGGCTAGCCAGCAAAGGCCTCAAAGATGACCAAATAAAGACCTGGCCCCCCTTCCTCACCTGACTTTAATCCTATTGAGAACTTGTGGGCCCTTCTCAAACGTGAGATTTACTGTGAGGGAAGACAATACACCTCTTGGAACAGCATTTGGGAGGCTGTGGTTGCTGGCTTCAGCAAAAGTTGATTGTGAACAGATCAAGAAACTGACAGACTCCATGGATGGAAGGCTCATGGCAGTTGTTGAAAAGAAGGGTGGCTATATTGGTCACTGAATGTTTTTGAAAGGCCAAAAATGTTATTTAATTGTCATTTTGTGTGACTTAATTGTTACACTTACTCTAAAAATTGAGAAACAAGAGTTGGGAAAAATTATTTTTGTAATTTAGTTGCCTAATAATTGTGCACACTTATATATTCCCCTGAGAAAGACAAAACTCACTTTTCCTTTGTTAAACATTCAGGTTTGAGGTTCAATAACATTTTGGATTGACTGAGAGCTTTGTATTTGTTCAACAATAACATTAATCCTGAGGAATACAATTTGCCAAACAATTGTGCACGCAGTGTACTCCTGGTGCTTTCACCCTGGTTGAACCAGGTTTCACTTTCAGTCTGAGTGGGAAGAATAATTTCACTTTTTGTTTCCCAGTAAACATCTCTGTGTCATATCTATTCAGATAAATTCCTAAAGCGAAATACTGACGATGACAAAGTTCAAGACAAGTACAGATTGTGTCCAGCCACATGGCGCATTTTTTGGAAATGACCTATAGATCTAATTAACTAGCAGTTTATTTGAATGAGATCTCCCCACATATTGTCAAGTACCTTTTTGTATGTCACTTTGGATAAAAGCATCTGCTAAATGGCTGTAATGTAATCCTGGTTGATCAGCTGCCTTAATCTCGTCGATGAAGAATATGGTAATGTTACATGGCTTGACAGTTACGGTTTGCGACTGAACCATTAGCAAACATAACTTATAGCATATTGCACATACACACACACACACACACAGAAGTCTGTGTTGGTGGCTCAGTACGCTAATACAAATACCACCTACTGTACAGGGGCTCATGCTTTGCTGACACTGTTGTCCTGTGTGGCCATAACTGTTGAAGTATCCTTGAGCCAAATGCGTAACTCTTCCAGCTCTAGGGGCACTGCACTTGCTGGCTGACCCCAACTAGGGGGCAAAGAAAATTTCTCCCTTTTTGGTTTTGATACACAACAACACACTCTTAGTTGATATGATGTGTGAAGCCATGATGTGAAGAAGGAATTAAAATTTCACAATAATAGCACTTTTCTTCTTCTTGTACAGATTCTGCCCAATAAAGAACAGACATGATTTGTAGAAAATGACTTTTACCCCACTGTGATGAAGTCCGTCCAGGTCTGTCCCTCTTGAAGACCCACAGCACTATGGCAACTGTGCTATGGTTGATGTGAAAATGACTATCTGTATAACCCTGCTGAGTGCACTGTTTTGGTGCCGCAACAATGAAAGCGTTCTAAACAACAGAGCTAGTTATGTTCATTGAACAATTGCCATTAGCTTGGTCCTTCTTGGAGAGAGATTTTGAAAGCACTCTAGCAGGGCAAAGCGGTGTTCTTTGATAGGCGTTTTCACAAAGCAGCTTCATTTATCAATCCCTTTCAATTCATGGAAATTGTAGCGGCATTTCAATGCTTAAAAATATTCCTTACAGCAGCCGTAACCCAATACAGCAGTCTGGCTACTTTTTCAGCCAGGTTGGTTCGCTAGTCCAGTTGCAACTTGCTATTTAAAGAGTTACTACTTCTCTAGCAGATTATAATATCTGGACACCATATATGAAAAAACACTCCATAGCTACACCCAACACATTGATACTGTATTTCAAAATATATTTATTTGGCAATGTGTGGTTTTCTGTGTTCTTCAGCCGGAGGAGTCAAAGCCCGATCAACTGCATCAGAGCCAGCATACTTGGGCCAATAAAGCGCAAAGGTGGGGTACCTAACATGCCTTCAAAAATCCTATATACAAAGTGCTTTTACAATACTTGTGCCCAATTGATTTGAAGCAGTATTTCCCCTCTGAGTAAACAAAAGTGAATTGTTAGTGGTTGAAATGTCACCATTGCAAGAGCCACTTCATTTAAGAATAGACTGTATTTGCTGTGAACGGTCTTAAAGTCATGTTCAGAATAAGGATTGTATCATGTGAATTTTTTTTTTCATTTTTTTTAAGAACTTTTAATTTACTTAAAATGATTTGCTTCAACACTGATGCCCAAGTGGATGTCAGGGGTCAGGTTTTTTTCTAAAATGACTTTACACAACAAAATAGTTCTAGCCAGTATCAGACAGTCTGTGCCTCTGCATTATATCATAGATTTTATTAAGACCGCAAAAAGAACCAACTGTCCCTTTACATTCACCAGAGACCTTGTGTGCCGCCAAAGATTTCTTGCAGTTAGATTATTTTTTTTTTTTTAATGCCAGGTTCCCTTTACTCTGCAGGGGAAATGGAAATGGAGAGCCAACCTAAGAGGCTCTTCCAGGGTACCACCACCATGCTGTCCTCTGATGTCTCCCACCTATCAGATCTAGGTTCCTGGTAAGACTTTGTGGAGAGATGGCATCTTTTGGAAAAACAGGCCAAAATCACACTATATAGTCAATTACCTTCCCGTGAACATGATTGTTCAGTCACGTGGTCAAGAATCACAAATCACACAAATCAGAATCTTGAAAGGCAATAAGTTTTGGAAAAAATGTTTGGAAATCTTAAAATGAGAAATCTGTGGGATCCCAGGTTTAGTCTGTAAACTCACTTTTTTTCTTTACTCCAACCCATGTCCTCACCAGCACTAGCTGCCTTAGAATGCTTTGAAGGGTACCACACAGCCACTAGCCAGCAAAAAAATACTTTTTAAAAAATTTTTTTTTTTTTTTTTTTTTTATAACTACCATGGAAAGATTTTACACCTCACTCAGTCACATTCTCCATTGTTCTTTCTCACCTTGACGCCACAATCTCGCCATTTTCAGATTTCATCTTCTACTTGGCAGGTGGCATTCTTCTTATGGTCTGCGATCTTTGTGTTTTTACAACACGTTATTGTGCTAGAATTCATCATTGATTTGTGAGACGAGTTGGAACACTGACTAAAAGACCCCCAAAAATGTCTTCACTTCCATGTTAATATAATACTTCTTAAAATGTAATACGTGCATTTGTCAGGCATATCATTCCACAATGACATTAAGTGACGTAGGTTAAAATGTTTTAACTCTAGTCCACAAGGAGAAAATACTGCAGTAGTTGGAATCAAATGTGAGATTTTCATGAGCGGAACCGTCCAGCAGCATGATATAGACTGTAATGCACCAGATGATTGCTGTGCCATGATAACAAATCAAATGAAAACTGAATTTATAAAGTGCACAGATTCAAAGTGGAGAAAAGGTAAAAGCACGGCTAAAAAGGTGTGTTTTGGGTAAGCGTTTACAGGGTTCAACCGATGAAGCTGTGTAAACGGTGTGCAATCTTGCTGAACTTGACTCTCTTTCAGTCATTCCCCAGATTTGCTGGATGGCAGCCTCAGCAGTGTGGGCTCGTCCACTGGGTCCCCAGGCAAGATGGAGGGAGTCTCGCCCTCCTCCAGCAACTCGCCCTTCACTTCCCTCCAAGATCTGTCCCCAAAGTGAATATGGGATTGCGAGAGACACTAAAAGAGGAAAACGATTGGCACAAAAGCCTCTCTCCAGAGAATGAGTTTCCTTCTCTGACCCTCCACCTCTCCATCACCTAGCTTTAATTAAAGTGGAGTTTCCGTGTTTGCTTTTGAAGACTGTTTTCATGGCTACATTGGAGGGTCTAGCCATGTCTGAATTAAAGGAAACAAAAGCCATGGATTTCTTCATTGTATGTAGAGGCACTGGTAAACCTAGTAAAATGGGGCAGGACTGAAGACACTATGAGCACCAGCTGCTAGTTGTGGATCTTTTACGGTGCTTAACCCCAAAGTGATATTGTGTTTATATGTATGACTATCCTGCAAATGTATCACACCAGTTCCCTTCACTGGAGAGAGACATTGAGCACTGGACAAAAAAAAAATGACTATTTGGATGTGTAGAATACCCTGTTTTGTGCTGGAAAACCTATGTCCACAGGCTTTTGTATGTACACAGTCTGCAGGTTTTGTATGAAAGGATTTAACTTATTGTTTTCCTGCTTTGTTTGTAAGTATGTACATATTAACCATGTCAAATATCATACATAGTTTTAATTTTGTGGTTGGTTTGTGAGGTGAATGTCAGCACAGGGCTTAAACAGCAAAGATTTTTTTTGTAAAGGTGCAGATAAGAGAAGAAAAAAAAAAACAACCGACTTCCTGGGTTCAAACATGGTGATTTCCTCACCCTTTTACTGTAAAAGTTATGCTTTCATTGGATACTCTATTTTTATGGTATATAGGCTGTAAACTGTGGTAACGTTTTCTAATTTTGGCATTTAAGCCAGCCCTTCTCTGCTGCAACTTGAATTGTCCAGTCTGGGCAAGAGATTGACCTAGCAGATAATCACGGGAAGAATGAGAACATGGTCTTCACTGTTGGGATTTTTAACACTAAAGACGACTCTGAATCCTGTGTTCTTTGTAAGGACCTTTATAGTAGATGTGCAGAGTGAAGGTGATGTGCGTTTAGTTTTCATCCTCAAATGTTCTTTATGGAAAAATACATCTATAAAAATCGGATGGTTTCAATTCCCGCCCCCTGTAAAAATGACCGTCTGTGTTGTCATTCACATCATGTGGGCTAACTGCTGGAGCACGCAACGAAGCCAAACGGTGCCATTTCTGCTGTGGTCAAATCTGTAAGAGCTTTTGGTGCAGGGTATTCCTCCTGTAACGTTTTAGCTCTATGCAAGCCTTATGCACGTAAGACCTAAAACGAGACATGCTTTTTCTCTTCAAAAACCCATTTAGTACAAAGTGTTAAAGTTAGCCAAGCCTATAGCGAACTTTTGCACCTACATTTGATTTCAGTTGCGATTGTTGTCCCCAGTGTAAGTCATTGTACTTGTCTGAAGCCCTTTTAGCCTTTCATCTTTATGTACAAGGAAGTGATTGTAAATCTTTTTTTTTTTTTTTTTTTTTAAATCAGTGATTGCAGTTCATATACTGAATGTCTTTCATTTATACAAATAAGATTAAAAAAAAAAAAAGAAAAGGCAGTCAGCTGACCCTGCTGTCAACATTGGTAGTATTTTTTCAAGAATTTTTTTTTTGTCATCTAACAGTGTCCAGGGCATGAGATTTATGTCTCTAACGGAAAGGCTATAAGCCTCAGAGTTGGTTAACATCTTGCCTATGCTTGTGTCATTTGTGATTGCTATCATATGAAAGCACCTGGACTAAATAAATTATTTCTTTAATGCTTCTGTGTTAAAGTTTCTGGAGACTCCTGTCAGGGACCACAATGAAAAGGGTTGCAGTAGTCCAGCCTTGAGGAGATGAAGGCATAGAGCAGCTTCTCTATTTTGAGAGGGTTATGGTGGGACAGAGTCTGAAGATGTTCCTGAGATGGTAGGAGGCTTTTCAGAGGTCTTTGATATTTTTGAAGGTTAAATGCGGGTCAGACTGAGGTGGAGAGGGGAATCTTCTGATCAGAGAAGGTGAGATGAGTTGTGGGAGAGAGCTGGACCTGATGTGGGGTGCCAACAAGGAGAGCCTCAGTCTTGCCATTCAGCTGGAGTTGTGCTTCATCCGTGCCTTTATCTCCTCAAGGCCTCCTCAAGCAGAGGGAGTACAGTTGAGTGTCGTTAGCGTAGTAATGGAAAGACATCCCATGCCGGCTGATGACATGACCAAGGGGATCATGTAGAGGGTGAACAGGATGGGGCCGAGGACCAACCCTTGCGGGACACCACAGGTTACAAGGCGAGTGCAGGACCTGTGACCGACCCCCCCTCCCCATGGAGACAAATACAGTTCTGCCAAAAAGGTAGGAACTAAAACAGTCCAGGGCAGTACTAGAGAGTCCGATGGCATTGTGGAAGCACTCGAGGAGGACGTCATGATCTATGGTGTCAAATGCAGCATTCAAATTGAGAAGGTCCAATTCCCTTTGTAGAGATTTGAAGAAAGCAGGTTTTATCAGCGGCAAATGTCCATGGGGAATTTATCTTGCACTGCGAGCACAAAAGCACTCATTCACACTGTTTAACAACAGTTCATCCAGGAACTACATTAGGATGTTATCACTAAATCTAGTTTACTAGTAGAATGCCACGTTTCACGAAAGCAGTGGCAAATCTTTGCGTTTAGTTGTCAAAGCCTCTAGGATGACTTGATTATTTTCAATAACTATGATCACTAGACGAGAGAGGCCTTACTGTCATGTCGCTGGACTCGACATCCTCCTAAACTATGAATGAAACCGTGACCTGACTTGATCTATGGACAAAATGCCAGAGGAATGTGTTGCGACTTTATTAAACGTTTGATGGAGCACTGATATAGTACAACAAATAAACCGCAGTCTTTCATAAGAAGATATTTCTTTTGGTGAAATGTAAAACGGTACCATATTGCTGCTGAGAAAAAATAACACTCATTCAGATAGGTATCCACACATGCAAGTAACTGCATTTAGTCATCAGTCTACGCTACCTAGAAATGCTTTCATTAGACATCAATATAAGGGCGGTTACAAGTAAAGACCATAACAAAACTTTAATGGCTTTATATACATGTCTTATGTTAAGTTATCCATATTCTGTTACATAATGGCATCGGAAATACAGACACAAGGAATATGAGGCCACACATTTTGAATTGAACGCCCTCATATTTCTTCACAAGCCCCTTCTCTGGGTCCCAAACAAGGACAGTGCCTCTGAGAATACCACTCCTTTGACCTACAACTGGAGGTCTCCGTTCTTTGTATGAGTTCAGCATTGTGTCAATTTATATATTAACACAAGTATATATATATATATATTTGAAAACAATTATGCTAAAATGTATGTTTCAGGGTAGGGGGCTGAATTGACCAGGTAATCCATACCCCGCTGCCCTACTGCTCAACTCTACCCGTTGAAGCGCATCATAGCCTTGTGTGTGTGAATGTTCTCTTCCGTCTTCTGAATCCTCCTCCCCCTCCTTTCTCTCAGCTCATAGCGTTTCATGTGCGCAGGATGACCATCGTAAGAAGACCTATAATATAACAAGAAACAAAATATAACAGTGCAGAAAAAGGATATTTAATCTATCAGAGATCCCAATTCTGCCGTAACTCCTTGCCAAGGTTTGTGTGAGTGTCTCCTTTATTATCGTCCTTACCGAGAACGTAAGCAGCTACGAGTTTCTTGTTGACACTTAAGTGGAGGTAGACAGGCACAGTAGATTCTTGCTCCCCCAGGGTCGGGAGCATCAGGGCAGCCATACACACCAGCCCCAGCAGCACTGTCAACAGACTGGGCCCCCCGGAAACAGGCCGACTCTCTGTTGATCATGCACACGCGCGCACACACACACACACAAACACATTGACATTTTATTGAAGAGCAAGGTCATCTATTGGATGAAGTATCTTACATAAATCAGAGGAAAGGGAGGACGCTTTATAAATATTGTGAAAAAATGCCCTTCAAAGATTTGATAGGGCTTGAAACACACTCTCAATGCTCTTATGGTTGCTATGTATTAATAACAGCAGAAACTGTCTGCCGTTGATGGTGCTACACTACTGCATTTACTGAATATATGTAGCTGTAACATAACTTGGACTTACAAAGACAGCCTGACAAGCCTTACCTGTGCAATTGTTTTCCTACTGCTTAAGAGTATTTGAAAATATTTGTGTTTTATTTTAGCAAAGACCAGAGACATATACGCATATCCAGTCTCACTGCAGGGCCAAGTGTCAGTCGGGAGAAGACGATTAAACCCGCACATTATCAGAGGCCTTGCCATATACTGTGACCTAAAGAATTGCTGTAACGGAAAGCAAGGAAGTCAGACATGGCTTTCTAGTTAAGCCACATCCTCCCTACAGATTTGTTTCTGGTGAAAACCAGAAGGCCTGTGCCAGTGCATTTATTGCCGTAGCTACAATTGGCCTGACTGGAATGCTGTTCGAGTCTGTCTTGTACAATCACCGAAACATTACTTAGAGATGCCATGCTTATGAGCTACAGTTTTTATCACTTAAAACACGGGTAAAAGAAGATCCCAAACTGTCCCTTAATGTCACAAAAATACATGATCAGATATTTATTACTTAGATGCAATCACACATAACTAGTGAGCAGGCTAGCAACCTCTATGGTTTCTTCTCTGTCTACCTTGGATAATCAATACATCATGCTTCATGTTTATAGGTCACATTTGAAATTCATGACTGGTATGAGCATTTGGCGCCATCTAGTGAAAACAGAGGCACACTTTTTAAGTAATTTCTCAACACTACAGGCCTCCATCCTACCTGTCTGAAAGGCAGTCTGTTCAAAAAACACACTGTCGGCAAGCTGTTCTTTGATTCTGCGTTCTTCCTCTTGAGGCCGGAGGCTAGATGGCTCCTGTGAGGCTGAGGGACGCAATGTGGCCGTCACCTCTTTGCGACCCAAAGCTTTCCTTTGGCTCTGCTCCGACACCTGCAGCCGGAACTTGTCATACACCCCATAGTGGCACGCCCGCACATCTCTGTGTCTGATTACTCTATGAAGACATATATAGAATGATTGATAGATATCTTACTTCTCCCCTTTGGGGAAATCAGGTGTCAAGAGTACAACAAACCTATGACCCAATAAACAACAACACAACACGCTAATAATCAAGCTAATACGGAAATAACACTGTAATCACTCCCCCTGAAAAATCATTTGCCCTACTCCCATATCAATACATGGCACAGTAAGTAATTCACAATAGAAATCCTAGATAGAAAACCACAGAGACATAAATAACATATATAAGCCATCTGGTCCATATGTTGCTATAACATTCCATGAAGAGATGAAGAAAAACTATATTCTATATTCAAAGATTACTCACATGTCAACACAACACTGTGGCTTGACAGCTCCTGTAGCATCCACCACGGTGTACTTGTTTGGCGCTGTGCACAGCACTAATAAAAAAAACAACAACACACTATCATATTATATTGACTATATTTACATTTATATTTTCCTTACAAGGAAAACAAAAACATGTAGATTGTGTTTCTCTGTGCCCACTGACCTTTAAACTTGAGGGCGAACTCATATGGGTTGTAGAGGGTGAGCACCTGCTTGTGAGACGTCTGCTCATCTGCGTAGAAGACAAGCTCAGTGGGGAACACAAACACAGGAAGGTTTCCTTCCACTAGCTCAGGCTGTCGGCTCTGCTGCTGCATTGGCTCCAGCTGAGCTCTTCCCCTTCCCGTCCACAGTCTAGCTGGGCCACCCCCTCGCTCCACAAACTCTACAGATGTGTAAACTCCCTCAGGTGGAAGTGGCAAAGACTTGAGCCCTCATCTACTTCTGAAGGAGACATGTATCTTTAGATCCCTCGAGCCAATGTTGGACCGGGCAAGAAGAGTAGCACCAAGTAACTTAGTTCAAAAAGGCAAACAAGAGTAAAGTGAACTCCACGTGGTTGGTCACGTGTATGTGTTTACTTGCACACGGTAGAATTTGGGGAACCCGACTCGTGGTGTCGCAACAGTTTTTAGTCAGAGAAAACTGAGGATGAATTAATGATATTTGTAGTAACGTCAATAAATAGTGGAAGTCACTTTATTATATCCAAGGTATAACCTAAATGATTAGCTAACTAGCGTTACATTAATGAGTAACTTATTGTTAGCATTACATATACATTACCGTTAAAATGCAGAGTAACCTTAGTAGACAGCGTGAATATAAAGGTTATTAGATGATATCGTTATGTGACTAAGTTAGTTAACTACAGCGAACATTAGCGTGATTTATATCACAAATACAAAACCAAGTAAACACTTAAGTTTGGTTATATTTCCCCGTCTCCGACTCGTATGCCAGTGACAAACAAAAAACGGAATGGTATCGTTAGCTAAGGTTAGCTGGCTAGGAAACCCTCAGCTGGTAGTCATATAACGTTGGTTGCAAGCATTGTCATTATTTAATATAGAAGAATACGGTGATGTAATACCGCAAGACTAAAGACAGAGTGAAAGGCTTTTACCTTCTTATTGTCAATACACGGGTTAATCTAGCGGTATCACGATTGTTTTTGCTGATTCCACCCTGTTTTGTTTCTCTCTCGCTTTTTTCTTTGTCAATAATATACCGCAGATCATGCGGTGCATGCTGGGATACCGGAGGGCAAAGGAATTCTGCCAGAGTAAATTCATGACGTCAGTTAAAATGGACGCCAAGATGTACTTTGATAAACAGGGGCATAGCGGAGGGTAAACCCACTCAAAGTCAGTTTACCCACTTTATGATTTGCGGAATACAGTCTACCCACCTTTTAAGGCTGACATTAATCTTTATGACATAAATTCATAGCATACATCATTAAATGTATTACTAAACCCATGAAAGTTATGTGAGGACTGGGTCAATTAAAGAAAAAAAGTAAATGCTTTTTCTGAAAATATAATTGTTTTTGTTTATTTTGGAGGTTATTGCCTTATGATGATCACTGACTGCAGATCATAGTTTACCCGCATTTTTATTTAACCCTACATCATAGATAAGAAACAAATAAAAGAGCATTCATAGAACCACATTAATCTGAGTCCGTTTGATTTCATTAACTTCTGGATTACAAAAACATTTGCATTTTTGTCACCAATCTGAAAATTCGCTCATTTTGACCCAACCGGTAATTGGCGAAAACAAATAAAAATGAAAATCAAGTCCAACTTTATTTGAGTGAGTTCTCTGTTTGTGAAGTATAAACTGCATATTAAAAATGGAAGCAGACCACTCCCTTACGAAAGATCACCATACTATTCCTACAATATTGCTGCAGGTACTTAAAGTGTGTCTGTGGTACATAATAGTGACTTTATAGTGACCTTACTTAATTTTATGTTATTATTTTTATTTATCTATGACTGTAACATTCTTATAATATTCCCATATAAATATATGGTTTTGCTGTGGTATTTGCAAAATATCCTCCTTCAATGTATTACAGGGAATATTATAGTGCCTTTCATTAGGGGTAGGGGTAGGACTAGGACTGTTGTCCTACCGCGAATCGGTAAGTCGTTCACGGCCACAAAAACGGTCAAGTGGGAAATTAGAGTGGCAAGGAAAAAAATACCCCTTGGCATCTTGGCATTATCAATCAACCAAACACACACGCTTGTCTCTTCGGGGTTGGGGGGTTATTGAGTCTAAGAGGAACATCAAGACGATATGAAAATGGGCATGATGTCTTCTCCACCATAACGCGCTTATAATTCCCAACCCCCCACAAAACATCGCAAGACTGCACGAGAGATGCTGCCTTCATGTGCTGATATACCAGGTTTTCGAGTGTACGTCAACGACCAACTAAGTGATAAATACCAGTGGAAAAGTGGTTCTACGCTTCCCGAGTTTCCGAGATGTGACAAATAGGCGGTGGAAGCTGTATCAGCAATTGATTGCGAAAGTGATGCTATCCACCTATAAATGGTATTGTTTGGCATTCTACGCAAATAATTAGTATTGTTGTGTATTTTGTTTCAATAACTTGAAACATTAACATTACGTCTGATGTAAATTCTACTCTTTATTCCGCCATTGAAGTGCAAAGTACCTGTGTCCATTTTGTTATTATTTGGGAGCAAAAGCAATTAAAATTCAATACAAATTGCATTTACGACTCTCGACCTCGGAATTAGGAGCTTACGAGGGGCACCTGAAGGCAACAAGAGAGTGACGAAATTGAGATACTGAGAGGGAGAGCGAGAGCGAGAGAGAGAGAGACGAGGGGGTGGCTAAACTATCAATGTTAATTTTATGAGACCATGATGTTCAATAAGTTACAACACTATCGACCCTTTGGTATCAAGCCAGGTCGGCAGGGGGAGAAAGTAGAACACATACATTAAGAAGCAAGAAAAGTACAACACATCCACTTCTCAGTATTTGTCCGTTTTGCATCAAGCGGGAACTGGAGCGGTAATAGGCGGATATAAGACAAACCGTCTCGACCTTATTACATATTTATGTATAGGCAGGGCGTGGCCAGTGTGACCGGGCTCAGCCAATAGCGTGGTGGCGGTGGGAGTAGGGCGTTTCATTTTGTTAGGAGCAGAAGTTCAACAGCGCGAGCCGAGACAGTGCTTTGGAAAGGCAGCTAGAGAGGGCAGCGGCGAGGGGTGGTTGTACGACCCTCTTCTGGAGGGGGGGGTCTGATTATAACAAAAATATATACACACATGTGTGAACGCCTTAGCCGCACGATAGGTCATATGTGGATAACAGTTATTTTAGAAAGCATACAGCCGTGGCTATACATTTAAAATGCCTATTTTACTTTTCCTGTTAGACACGTCCGCTTCTATGAATCAGCGCACTTATTTGGGTACGACGTATCTGGACGTTGCTAAAGGCGCGGTTGAGGTCTTTATGAAGGTAAAGAATGATTTTACCCCGACTTTTTTCAGCAACTATATGCCTTTAATGAGCTTAGGGTTCCTTGGACAAGATCGGTCTAAATTAATATGTATTGTTTGGTTTTCTTTTGACAGCTGCGTGCCCGAGACCCGGCTAGTAGAGGCGACAGGTACATGCTAGTTACATTCGATGATCCACCATACGGAGTAAAGGTAATTAGCAACTGATACAATTTTTATTTTATAAGTCTAAAGTATTTTTCTGTCAGTGAGACTTTATTGTCCCTCTGATTTGTAGCCAGGGTTGGGCGGCTTCCCGGTGGCGAAAACGGCATTTTTTTGCTATAATATCCGCAGACCCGGAGCAGCGCTACCTCTGCACAGCAGCGGACATTTTGCTTTTGTGTTGAGAAAAGTCTCGGGCGTTGAGATGGAGGCGGAGAGATTTATTATCCTCGCTGACGTATCTGTTTTTTTGACGTTGCACAGTCTGGATTGGTCAAGCAGTCCGCCCATTATTTCCTACCCGCCCCTTGCATCCTCCATGCATTACCATTGGCCAATCAGGATTGAAAGTTGATAAGCCCTATACATCATGAGATTCTTTTTTTTATTAAACATGCTCGCTCGAAGTAAATGATCATTATTCATACGATATCATCTGTCATGCTGATACTATGAGCATTATAGAAAACCTATCA
>OOFE01042326.1:0-12353 GCA_900323365.1 Monocentris japonica | reverse complement strand
CCGATCAGCCATAACATTAAAACCTTTCGGCGG
Organism: Monocentris japonica; assembly: GCA_900323365.1. Classification (NCBI taxonomy): domain Eukaryota; kingdom Metazoa; phylum Chordata; class Actinopteri; order Trachichthyiformes; family Monocentridae; genus Monocentris; species Monocentris japonica. The sequence continues at coordinate 12,320 of OOFE01042326.1, read as the reverse complement.
TGGACAGGGGTCAGCATGGACACTCTGACCGGTCTGCGGCTACGCAGCCTCATACGCAGCAAGCTGCGATGCACTGTGTGTTCTGACACCTTTCTATCATAGCCAGCATTTACTTTTTCAGCAATTTGTGCTACAGTAGCTCTTCTGTGGGATCGGACCAGACAGGCTAGCCTTCACTCCCCACGCGCATCAATGAGCCTTCGGCGCACTTTTGGTAGGTACTAACCACTGCATACCAAGAACACCCCACAAGACCTGCCGTTTTGGAGATGCTCTGACCCAGTCGTCTAGCCATCACAATTTGGCCCTTGTCAAAGTCGCTCAGATCCTTACGCTTGCCCATTTTTCCTGCTTCCAACACATCAACTTCAAGAACTGACTGTTTACTTGCTTCCCAATATATGCCACCCCTTGACAGGTGCCATTGTAACGAGATAATCGATGTTATTCACTACCTGTCAGTAGTTTTAATGTTATGGCTGATCGGTGTATGTGTGTGTGTGTCCGTGCACAGAGAGCTAAACTGGTTTTCAATCTCCCCTCCTGCTGCATTCCTTGGGAAAGCAGCATTCCTTTGGAAGGCAGCAGGGTCAAAGGGCAGGAAGCAATGATGAGCCTTAGTACTGCACCACCATCCATGGCAGTGTGAGTGTGCATGGGTGCTTATTGATTGCAAACGCCAGCATATGAACGACTAGCGTAAGTGTATGTTATGCCTCATCTATCGTCCTTTTGTGTCCAGAGTATGCATCGTACTAATACGTGATGAAAAGCATCCAGGTATGTTTACTGTGCAGCGAGTCAGCCTGCCTTGGCAGTGTTCCCTCCCGGACCCCAAACAGCTGCTCCGACACGTGTGTGCATTCCTCAGTCCACGCCACGGCGCCCCCGCAAGGCATCGCCTCTCCTCCCCTCAGCCTGTGGAAATGCAGCACTAACACTGGCTGGCTGGCTGGCTATAGATCCACTTACCTGAGACAGCTACGTCAGGGTTTTTCAAAGCACGGGCTGGCACCCAAAGGGGTTTAAATTAGATTAAAACAAAATGCATCAGTTTAATTAAATTTAAACAGGTCCCTAAATCATACCGGAAAAAATGGTTTCAAATTTATTAGCTACGCTATATTGCCAAATGCGCATTTCACTGAGTAGTAAAAAACTGCTGGCAAGTGGGTTAGCAGTCTAAACACAGGTTAAATTGTGCTAGAGGAGCCTATTGAATAGTCAGCTGAATCAATTCTGAGAGGCGAGACAAATTTTGGTTCACAAAGAAGTTTGAAAACCACTGAACTGCGTAATAAGCAAAAGCAAACTGCATGGCTAACCACTGTACAGGTGTGCTGTAAAAATTAAGTTGAATTGATTGAGTTTCAGTGGTGACAGAGAAATCAAATGTGGTATCGGTGTTGGAAATGAAATGAAATGACTAATAGGCAGTAATATCGATCAAAATAGATAAACTGTGAGACACACTACAGCGGAGAGAGCAAGCAGAAAAAGACCCGGGTTCCCTAAACTACTGAGATTATCTGCGCCAATCAGCTCATTATGGATCCATTATGGAGGTGATCCTGAGGCAGAGATACCTTTGGGAAGCAGAGCCCCGAACCTCTGAGAAACAGAGCCTTGAGCGGAGCAGAACAGAGGTGGGCTGTCCGGCTGGACGACTGGAATGTCAGATAATGGATGACATGTCTCTCCAGGTGACACCGAGCCAAAAGGCATCCAGAGAAACAGAGAGTGGGAGAGTAAGAGTATGTATGTGTGCAGAGAGAGAAGAAAGGATGACAAATGGATAGACAAGTGCATGCTTGTGGAGTTTTCTTAGAGCTGTTTTTTTTTTTTGCATTATCAATGTGTCAGTGAAGAGTGTGTGTGTGTGTGTGTGGGGGGGCTTGCAAGTTCATTTCAAGTTCAGGAATGGTCACTTCCTCTTTCCAACCAACTTGGATGTGGTTAAAGATCCTCTCTTATCTTTCCCTGCAGCCCCCTCCTTCTCTCTGTCTTTCTGACAGACTGGGTGGAAATATGTGTAGGTTAGCTTTCCATGTGCACCCCATCTGTCCTTTCCTTAAACCTTTGCTCTTTGTCATGGTGTGTGTAGAGACACACACACACACAATGTCAAGGAGTGATCTGTTATCACATGCCTGAGTGTATCCAGGATTTAGGAATGTATAGAATCCACAAGTCGATATAGGCATATCAAACCAGCGTCACTCACTGACAAGTGAACTTGGCAGTGGACTTACACACATTCACATTCTAGCTGGGTGAACTTCACTGACAATGCTTCCCTCTATATAAAGAAATACCAAACCTTTGAGTGTAGCTGTTGACTTAAAGGAGAATCATTCATTACCACCCTGACAAAACTGAGACCTCCAAAATTAGAGGTAATCAACTGTTCCTGGGGGCTAAGTGGAAATGAAGCAATAACTCCTGGAAATGAAGGTGATAATTAACCTATCATGACTGATGTATTTCTGCTAAATAGCTTCATAATTCAACCAAACTATTACGCACATCATAAGCTACATACACTAGCTTTATCATGCACCTTTAAGTGTGAATCAGTGTTTAGTCACTACAAGGTCATTGTAACGCTGATATTGACTCCAGTCCAATCTGCCACAGTTCGCTTTCCCTTCATTTCCACTAAGTATTGGGAGCAAATCAAACGTGTCTGTGCGTATCCTGGTATGGCTGCAGGGTTCCCGTGGAGTGAGCTGATAGACTGGCTGGAGAGCTTTTACTTCACACTTGACGGGGAGCAAGGTTAAAGGGTGACAGTGAGAGGATCATCACCAGTGATGTAGTGGTACATAAAAATATGAGTAAACTATGATCTCCAGCTGGTGATCATTGTAAGGCAAATAACCACTAATAATAAAAATACATCATTTTTTAAAAATGTTTAAAGGCCATAACATCAGTTTGATACTAGTTACTATGATCCATACTATGACTTTGCCCACAAAACATTTATTTTGAAGTCTGAAGGGGTGGGTAAACTGATTTCAGATTTTAGGTTTGGTCCTCACTGCATAGCTGATTATAACCCATTTGGGATCCCTGAGGAAGGCTGTCAGCGGATTTGAACGGCTGTGACACAACTTGATAACACACACACACACGGCGCGCCACGGCTTGAGAGCGCTCAAGGATGCGCGCCTGGTGCCCTATTTTGGATACTGAAGACGCCCCATTGCGCACGGATTTTATGCGAAAAAACTGTGATCACTTAAGTTTACAGAGAACCACATAACACTAGGACCAACACTTTTATCCCAACAAAAAAAACACCACTCAATCTTCCCGACTTACTTGTCATACTCTGCGTTGTCCTTGTCACAGCGTGCGTCTTTGTGCTTCTGCCAGTCTTTGCCGTGCTTGCAGGTGGTGAGCAGCACCACGTCCTCGGCGTTGTGGACGTGATATAAGGCATTCCTGGTGTCTGAGCCGATACCGGTCAGGTACCTCTTCCCCTTGAACACCAGCATGTATTTCCTAAAAGGCGGGATGGAGTTGTACTTGAGGAACCCCCTCTCCCCGCCGGTCCTCAGGTGCTCCTTGGAGAAGAGGGGGATGGACACGTCAAAGTTGGGCCTGAAGTTCTCGGTGCTGATGCTGGCCTTGGCCAACATGGCCTGGCCAATGTCGAAGCCCAGGTCCTCCGTGTAGTCCGGCCACGTCCCCGAGTACAAGTTAAATATGAGGTGGTTCCTGCCATCGTTCCACAGAGGCAGGTTCTGGACCTTGGTCTTCAGGTTGTGGACGTACTGCGGAGACAGCTGGTCCCGGTCCAGAGTGTCCAGACTCAGGACGAATAGACACGCCTGTCCGGGGTCAGAGGTGTAAAACCGAGACCCCTCGATGGTCGATAAGATATTCTGGTAACTCTCTGAGATCTTCTCCCCCTTCTGCTGGGGGTAAACATAAACTTTGAATCCGTTCTTTTTACACAGCGAGAAATCAAAGCACGAATCCATGCGGCACAGTTTGCCTTTGTAAACACTCGTGTTGACGTCCCTCTTCTGCCTCGGCGATATGTGCAGGTTGTACTCCTCGGTGTCCGGCTGATCCCAGGGCAGGAAAGGTTGTAAAGGGTCCGAGAAGTGAGGCCAGGGCTGGTCGGGCCGATACCCATTGCGGCTGCGGTCATGCCGGCTCCTGCTCACCGCTGGAAGTTGGACCCCTCCGAGGTAAGAGAGAAGCACTAGACATGCACCGGCGGAGAGCAGGATCAGGTATCGTTTTTTGGCCTGCATGTGTCCTGGGAACAGGGGCGAGTCGTTTAGGAATAGGAAATGTAAAGTGGCCCGAAGTTAGGCTCTCACCACCCCCGGCTGCACCGCTCCATCCTCCGGCAGCCTCCAAGGATCCCCAACCCCCCTTCAGCGTATTCCGTTCCCAAAACCAGCGATTGATCCAGAGCATGTGGGCGATTTTAAAAGTCTTGTCCCTTTCTCCCTCTTCTGTAGAGTTTTACCATCGCACAGCAGCTACAGTGGCTTGGGTGCACCTAAAAAGAGCAGTGCTGCCTGGACCCACTTGGAAACAATCAGAAATGCGCCTCTCTCTCTCTCTGCGCTTCTTCTCACCCTCATTCAGGCTGTCTGTGTGTGGCTATTCAAATGGAAAACTGTCCGACAGCCGCCTACCAACTCTCTCCCCCCATATGAACAGCGGCAGGGGTCCCTGTGGCTCGACGGAAAGGTATGCCCCGGTTTAGATGTTAAAGTCTGTAACGTGCTGACCGGGAGCGTGAAACCCCTCGGTGTGGCCGCGGCGCTCAGATCCAAATGCCTCAGAGTGAATTTGTCCTTTTCTTCGCTTTTATCACTCCATGGAAAAAGAACCAAAAAAAACCAGAGAAAGCGTCGTAGCGCAGGAGCGGCTCAGCGGTACAACTGTAACCTCACGAATCCCTGCATTTCTCTTCTTATTTCTAACAACCTCCTCATATACCCTCAATACGCGCAAACATAAAATAATGTTGGATGAGCCAGGCTGCAAGCGAAGTTACCCGGTCGAAACGGCAACCACAAACACTATCCTCGGCTACAATGTGACTTGGCGAATAGCACAGAAAATGTTCAAAAAGACGGGATTCCTTGATCCTAGTGTCCAATTACCGAGTGCTCAGTTGTTCCGATTGTTGGTCGGTAACATTCCAATCCCGACACGACGGCAGCTGACGTGACGTCCCATCGGTGCGCACCGGCTCCTCTCATTGGTCCGTCGGCGGGAACGGAAGAGGCGGGGCTTCACGGGATGCACCCATTCACAACCAGAGCCCTCTGCATGAGGAGAGCAGCCAGTGCAGTGCACAAGAAGTTTAATTGCATGGAACTTGTTTGGAGCTGCGCCAAGCAGCAAAGCCCTCTCTTCAAAAATACGGACACAGAAGGCCTTTTCTGCGACTATCCTGATGGTTGAGTGAAGTCCTCGGCTTCTGCAACCACATGTTTGGCCTCACTATTGTGGGATCAAACCCTTCTACAGTCTGTGGATCAAACCTAGACAGTTTTCTCTCCTGGGTCTCATCTTCTGTGTCTCCCTCTCCTTGGGCGTTAGTTGGGTATGGAAAGAAATGGGCACCGAACTTTCATATCTTAAACTAAGTGAGTCCAAATTGGATCTTGTTTTAATCTTTATAATGTAGAGCAAAGATTTTTAAAAAATGGCAGAAATATATTATTTGAAAGGTATGTCTTAAAATAAATAAATAAATAAATAAACAAACAACAAATAACTCAGGGGAGTATTCAGAACTAATGTTCCCTCTAAGCTGTATCTAATAATTTACCACATTGATGGAATAATATCTTGTCAGTAATTGTTGCACTCCAATCAATGTTTTTTCAAAATGTAGGTGGCAGATGATCTTAGATGCAACGACTTTGCCATACCTTTGGGTTTAGTGAATTGATGCACCTGTCCCTCTCTACTCTCCAGCTGTCTACATAAATATAAAAATATCACACTTAAGTTGAGTTGAATAGCAACTTTCCTTTTTTAAGTAAGACTTATGTTATATATTTTTCACATTCAGCACACTAGACAGTGCGCATTAAATAAATTCTGGAGGTTCTACTTGGCTAAAATGTTTTCAATTAAGTTATGAAATCTTATGGAGCTTGCACGGTACAAATAACCTATTCTGAGTTATTTCCAAGGTAGATCTACTGATTTGATGCTAGGTCTGTTGTCAAATAGGTGTCATGGCAATACAAAATCACGTTCGTGATAAAGGACTATATAAATAAGCTGACTTGACTTGCCACTAGCCCACAGTCCCCACAGTGCAAACAAAATCAAAGTCAACAAAGTGAGACATACCCTATGGGTATTTTTCCTAGCACAGCGTGACACTGATATACAGGATTGTGTGTCTGTTCCAATGAATGATCTCAGTGCTCATTAGTGCAAAAATTAAGACAGTAAAATAGTTAAGAATTAAAGTCAATAAATGAGAGTAAGTTGTCGGAAGTCAACCCCAGGGTAAAGTTTTGCCATATCCACTAACAAACCAAAGTGACACAGCAGAGGGGACCCGCTTGACAGGGAGATTAATAGCAGAGGAGTGGTTCTCGCTGAGTATCACCACGCCTCATAAGCCCGGGTAATCCTCCCCACTGCCATTTGGTGGCACGACACTCGGGCTGGGTGAAGAGGCCATCCTCATTTTTTATCGGCCAATTAGCTTAGAAGAGGGGGACTAATTAGCAGGGCTGGCTGGGAGACAAGCCAGGATCCTGCGGTTAGCCAGCGCTCGTCGCCGGGATATGCTGGTGATGGAGAGGCCTGGGTGCTGTTCCAGAGGGCTGTGTCTCTCTTCACGGTTGTCCTGCTTGATCAAATGTTAAGCGGCTCATATGAGCGTTTTGTTTACCTGCTGAAGGAAAATAGGAACCCCAAGACGTCATGCAAAATATTTTAAATTTTGTCTCAGGCTAAGACTTCTGAATGAGCTCTGGGAATGTTTTTGTCCTCACCAGAACGGGTTCCAATAGCCTCATATTTCACCAGTTTTGTATTCTTAGAAGAACCTCAACTCCCCACCCTGATGGAAAACCCACTCCGTTGGCAACTTTACCACTGCTGCCTCTCCGCAAGTGATGGAGAATCTCGCTCTTGTTTATGCCTGGGGACTATGCACTTAATTGCTTGCGACCCTAATGGGAATAATGTCTGGAGGCTAGATTACACTTGAAGCCAGGATCATGTTTGCCAGAGGTGACTGTGTAATCGGAATAGTCTTGGTGTCTTGCAAAGACCTTGTGTCGTCATTTTTTAAAGAAGAGTTGGCCATCCATACCTTTCAGCATTTTTCTTTATTTGGACAGACAAGTAGGAAAGTTGAGAGGGAAGGACAGAGTAAGGGAGATGCAGGAGAGAAGGCTCTGGCAGGATTAAATCCGAAACAAGCAGGGGCATGAGTGGCAGCAGAGACTGCAGTTTCAACCACTGCACCATCACTGGGCACCAGTTTTTTTTCATTTTTTAATTGCAATTGATACTGAGCCAAATCATGGAAAATTAATTGTAATTATCAGAAATATATGGGGAAATCAACCAGGTTTTCTCAATGACATTTTGGAGTTGCAAGGTTTCTGCATGACAATTTGGTGATGAAGACAGGGAGTCATTCCAGTGGGCTCCTCCTTTCTAGTTCATGACGTCCGCTGAAACTTCATCCTTCCTTGTTTACACTTATAATCGTTTCATCCCAGAAAAATTCCCTTCTTCAATCGCGCTTTGGTCTTTCTCCTTCACAGAACTTGACCAGTTGCCTGCACTAGGCAAGATTCAAACCCAAAAAAAAATGTCAGAAAATATAAATGTACACAAGATATTGCCTTAAGGCGGCAGGGACCTCCTTACAGGCACCAAATACTCTCTATACTTGAGGTATGGATGAGTAGACTTTGTGCAGCTTCTACCCTGTAGTTCTTGACCAGGGCATACCTGCTGTAATTCTTGCCCTTACCAAAAGGATAACCACTATCAGTATTATCTAATAACACCATTTTGGTAGTATGCATCGCCTAAATAAACAAGCTACAAACTGTTGAACGGTTGAGCAAAGAGCTGGATTACCTGAAGGCTTTCTGTGGTTCCCCTGGCACTGATAAGCTGTGTATAAAGCACTTCCTCTCAGTGACGGCAGGCAGCCATGATAAAGACCTGCAAATTCAGGCCGCGGTAAACAAATACCCACGGCTGGAAGGTAATCCTTGGGTTCAGGGAGTTCCAGGCAAGGGGAAGACAAAACAGCCTTTGAGAGTCTTCAGGCTGCTGCTGATCAGTTGCTGATAAACTCCCCTCTGGATGATGTAACGAGCCAGGCTCCTTGAACGGCCCAGTTGACAAAGGGCATGTGTGTATGTGTGCATGAAACAGTGCTTGGGCACCTATGTACGCCAACAGCAGATCCCCAACACACCCTGTATAAAATACTGTATCCCAGGGTGTGTGCTAATGTGTGTGTGAGTCCATCCACTAGTGTGTGTGTATGCAAATGAGCCTACGTTTCTGTGTGTGTGTGTGTGTGTGTGTTGTTTCTGTGGATGGGGTGTGAATGAGTCGCAAATCCAATAGAGTTTACACTGTAAAGTATTGTGGAGGGCCTCATAAAACCGTAGAACTGAGTTGCACTGATGTAGTAATTTCCTCTACACGGTCTCCCAGGGAGTGTGCTCCTCCGCTCCAGAAATACTCCTGTCTGTTTGGACCATCTGGAAAATAACACAAACATTTTCAAGTATTCATATACGATCTTTAGTCTTGTCACCTGTGCTGTTATCTCCCAGTGTTTATTCTTTGAAACAGCGAGAGGGTAATAGTTGAGAGAGGCAGGAATACAAACTAATGACTAACAAATGTAATGAAATGCTGCTGCTAGTCAAACTCCTGGCAGGCCCTCTCCACCCGAGGCAATGAATAAATTCCATAAACTCTTCTTTCCTCATAGCTGACAACAGCAAATGGTGCAATGACAAGCAGGGCAGAAGTTTCAGAGTTATGCTAAAGGAGCATTATGACTGATGTAGCCGTGGCAAGTGAGTGGGAGTCAATCTGGACTTGGACTTTCTCTTCTCAGACTGCCAGTCTCATGGATAGCTCCAGGCCACTGAATGCTAAATGGTGTAGCCTTGGCTATCCTTTCAAAGTGCTGCTCGCTCGGTGTGTGGGATGCCTAGTGATCTCCCCATTCTTTATTTATTTAAAGTGACCTTTCGACTCAGGAGCTGAGATTGCTTTGGGCAAACTGAGCAGGGTTTAAATGTTTGGGGGTGTGGGGGGGTGTGGGAGGGAGGCCATCGTTTGTTGCCAGGGCCCTGAGCGAACTGAGCTGAAACTCTACAATTTTAACCCCAGACGACTTCTGGGATGTGCAGGCTGGCAGGCAGAAGCAAATGAAGCGTTTCAGGTTAGATGTGGTGATAGGTTTTTGTCCTCGTTAAGACAGAAATCCCTGCCACTGCCTGCTCATTTGTATTCCACCGCAATTCATTCGAGGTGGATTTTGATTTGGGGGATTTGGATGGTGTAAGGCCACTGAAGCCAGGAGAAAAAGAATACATCTTGTAGCTTCGTCTTACGCAAAGCCCTCAAAGAGCAACTTTGCATGTACTTGATGCTTCATACTTACTTTCTAACTTTGTGATTAAAGACAAAAAGACAGAAAGAAAGCATTCCTACTCATGAAAGAGTTCCAGCATACAATAATGCGCCCTATCAAACATCTATTCTTAACTACACTTGCGGCTGAATGTGGCAATCACTTGAAACATTGGCCCACTTCAGGGAGCCGAAACATAATGAGTGTCGGTATCATTAAATCTGCCGCACTGATATTAAATCAGTATCATTCAAAAGACCTCACGCTGGTATCATTGCTTCAGAAAGTGCTGATGCTGCTGTGGGACCCGCTGGCTACAGTGCGTTAGGATTTCACATGCATTCAGAGTCTCTCTAATTCCCTCAGGGATTGCCACTGCACAGTAATCCATTTAATTTACAATTATCCATGTGAGCCGTACTCATATGGAATGATAAATGGACCTAAGTAATCCCACTGATAGAGCTAGTGAGCATGGAAAACAGATCATGTCTTCATATAAATGAAGAGAGCATGCATGTAGTTCATCTACAAATAGACACATATATACAGTCTATATATAGTATACATATATGTATTTGTAGGTGAACCAATGCATGCTCTCTGATATATAAGCACAAGCATACACAGATACAAACATATTTATACATATATCTGCTGCATACTTTCTGTATCTCCTCTCTGTACTGTATGTGTCTCCTGTCTTTGAAGAGATGCAGTGGTAAAGCCTGCTGTTGCAGGGTGAATGTTAATGCTTTAACCCCACTGCCAAAGATCAGAGCAATGCTTCCTCTCCTCGCCCCTTTGAACTTCCCCCCAGCCTATAGCCTCCATCCACCCGAGTCACCATTGTACCAGCCTCTGTCTTCTCTGAGCTGTCTGGTGTTGGATGAAGAGCACTGAATGGGGATTGTGAGACAGCTGGACACATGGCCTCTCTGTTTTTGTACCAGTGTAACACTGCTGCTAAAAACCAGGAATTCTCTTTTTATTTCAGTCTTTGTGATTGTCTCTTTCTCTCTCTCTCTACTTTGTCTCACCCTGTTGCAATTTTTAGTTTTAGACAGATCAATGTCTCGTATTTTCACTTTTTTGATATCATTCTCTGTCTCTGTGTGTCCTTGTGACTGTCTCCGATTTGACTCTCAATCTCTCGCTCTCTACCTCTCTTTCATCTCTCGAACGTACTTTGCCTCACACATTTGACTGGGCATTATTTCAGTTTCCAGTCACAGACAAATCAATCTCTTCAACTTTTTTAATCTCTCTCTTGCTCTTTTTCTTGTTCATTCTCTCTGTATTTCTTTCCGACTATGCCTCTCTGACTCATTCAATCTCTCTCTCTAAACCCCTCTCTTTTCTCCACTTTGATTCACCCATTTTAATTGCCCCTTATACCCGTCTCTAGTATTAGAAAAATCTTCAGAGGAAGATATATAGCGATTCAGAGAGGTGAGAGAGGAGTACAGAGATTGAGGAAGGAAGTGAAAAGATATATTTCAGTCTTTGCTGATAACAACGGATGTTGATAGCTACGATTAGCCTATAGCCAAATAGAGATAGCTCAGTCTCTCCTCCCTGAGACGGAATAAATAAAAAAAATCCCCCTCAACAAAGGAAAATGAGAAACACATTGTTCTTCTTCTTTGCCGAGTATCATTTGCTCGCCAAAGCCTTTGAGAGAGACTTCGTGAAAGAAACGCAGCAGATCAAAGTGCTTTCCCTCGCCCTCTCTCACAACAGTCCCTTTGCAGGGAACGAGAGATGCGGGTGGTGGGTTGACAGCGGAGAAAACGATGCAGGGAAAAATTTTAGAATGACATGTGAGGACATGTTATGACTGCTGCCTTGACTTGACAGTGCAGGGTTAATTATGGATGGCCTCCTCGTTTTGGTGAGGGCTCAACACTAAGTCGCAGAGACGACTGAGGGCTGGCTGCCTCCTGGCTATGTGCATTAGGTCCTCTTATGTTTTATTACCACCAGAGGTTATATTGGGATTGCAGAGTTTCACTTAGGATTTGACGAGGGCTTTATGACATGGGAAGTTAAGAACAACTTCAGTCGATGTTTAATGGCTGACCCGCTTTGCCCACAGGCTATCTCTAACAAAACACATCCTCCTAAGACCCGGCGAGCCAATGTAATGGATTAAACAACCAGATTCAGTGGACGAGCTTCAGTTGAGTCGGATGGAGAAACACAGCCGTTTCTTTTGTACTTTATCTTTATTCCATGTACTTGGCGATTCATTTTGCCACTGTGTGTTCAATCGATTGAGGATGCCGAGCTGACATCGCCGGCACACAAGCTGACCCAGCTTGTGTTGTATCGACTTATCTGGTTCCTTCAAGGATGTCAGGCAGCTGTGGCTGTCTGTGTTGGTGATTTTACCACTGAAGGATCTCCTGTGTTCTCACATCACTGTCGAGGCACTGCTGATTCATGCACATTTGATTGCCCAGATGCCATAATTAGCTTGGTCAGGCAAACAAGCACTCTAAAGTGGATTTGTGTTGTTTGTGTGTGTGTGTGTGTGTGTGTCCATGTAAGAGACAGGATCGGAATGGTAACAGTGATGTCAGCATGAAACAAAAGCTGGAAAAATTCAGTCGATTTACTGTCTTCACCTGGCAAAGAGAGACTTTCTCAAGGCAGGAAAATACTGCGATTGTCTCTATTGTCTACA
>OOFE01042320.1:22310-36223 GCA_900323365.1 Monocentris japonica | reverse complement strand
CCCTCTCCTTTGAGATTGTAAAAACAGATTGTGGCAGACTGGGGGGTGTGGTTGGGCCGTTGGCTGGGTGCGGGGGGCGAAGTCGGGCTGGCAGGCGGGTTTGCCCTGCCCCGACACCGGCTGCAGCAGGTCGGGACTGAGTGGGGACTAATGTGTTTGTTCTGTGTGTGTGTTCTGGTTTTCGGCAGTGAGCAGGAACACAGGAGGAGAGTGCGAGAGCCCAGAGAGAGAGAGAGACTGAACCCACAGTGAGTGGAGGAGGGCGAGGGAGCCCGATATTGATTGTGTGACACTGTGACTAATAAACTCGGCGCTGCCGCTCTGCCCGAAAACCCCCGGTCTTTGCCTCTGTCTCAACCCGGTATAGCCGTAGGCTGCTACAAGGCTATCTTATCAATTCTGCCAGAGAGAAAAAAGTTCACCCCCTCAGTAAAATGTCAGCGGGGCAAATGTGTAGGTCTTAACCATGGTTGCTTTCACCCTGTCCCTCATCATCTTGTTAGAATTTGAATACCCAACCAGTGTTTCATTTACGTATGAAAGGCTACTCTAGGACTCCACGTGTTGGAAGGGGAGGGGGGAGAGTTTTCGTCTGGACATTCCCAGTCAACGGCAATTTGCGTGGAGTGACGCAAAATCTGATGTTCCACGAGAACGTCACCGTTCTCACCCAGATATCTTCCTTTTCATGCAGTGCACGTTGGTGGAAACTGGGGCTGTTTTTTTTTTTGTTTTGTCAGTGGAAATGAATGTCAGTGTCAGTGCTCTTTTAGCTGGAAGTGGGTGACTAATAATAAAAGCCATGCGTTCTAATGTGTTCTGCATACATCTTTGCTATGAACAGCACACAGAGGTAAATATTAAAGAGGATAGCCTTGGTTTTAAGTAGGGAGACCTTGGATGCTCCTCCGAGAATGGCCATTTGTTGAAATACATCTGCTTCTTTTCTCCTCATTTGGCTTAAATTGGTGTGTTGGAGCTCTATTAAAGGGAGGACAGAAAATGAAGATTTCATAAACCCGGTGCCAAGGTTTCAGCATCAGCAGGGCTTGTTTTATGGATTTGCATTGCCACGACTGAATTCCAGGCCGTTTTTCACTTTCCCTCACTGGTTTATTCGTGACAGACTGATGTTTTGCTGTTTTGCTCGCTGTGTACCTTTTTATTAGGGTGTTAATCTCTACAGAGCTGAACAGCGGCATAAGAAGCGGAAGAAGCGCCTATTCCACTCCACACAGGTAGCTTGAATAAAAAGTTCCACTGATTCTGAAGTTTTACAGTTTAGTTGTGTTGATAGTTTTGCAAAGAGTATCGAATCCTTGGCTGTTTCGTGACCTCCCGCAGTGGTGATAATTGATTGGGAGGATGGGTACGCTCTGCAATTAACCAGTCTTTCAGATGACACATATTGTTCTAATCTGTCATCAGAGTTTTTCCAGCACCTATACTCATCAGTGTTATTATTAGCCTCACTTCACAGAGACTTATTGTGAGTGTTTTTATTGATGAGTTAAATGATGCTTTCTGTGTTGGAGATGCGAGTACTTCTGCTGGAGGTGAAGGTTGACTAAAAGTGAAAAAAATGCAGAGAAACAGCAGTTGCCTCAACCACAGACTACTGCATTTGAGTTGAAAGACAAACTGTAATATTTAAAATCCCTCATTCATTTGTGAACAGGTTATTTCTTTGGTACATTTTCATAGATTTGAGTTTCTCATAGAGTTTCTCATCTCACTACATCTTTTGTAAACCATTTTGGGAAAACTTTACAATACTACATTCCAGTTTATGAACCTGTGTAATAACCTGATTACTGGATCACTGCATTAGGGAGATTAAGTCATGCTTGAAAGTTTGTGAACCCTACAGGGGGTGGTCATTAATCCACATATTATAAAGGAATAACCTTATTAAATCTTTCTCTCTATAAGATAAAGATTTACTTTATCTTATTTAAGAAAATCTCAGTGTCTCTTGGTGATATTTTAGAAGAACATCCACTCCTAGTCAGAGTCTCTGTCATGTTAAATTCTCTCCATGTGTATATTATTTGTCTCAGTGGACTGATGGAGCCCAAATCTTTTTGCTATGACTTTCTAACCTTCCCCAGACTGATGCTCACTCTCTCCTCTCTTCCTGAGCTCCTCTAAGGCTCCTTAGATCTCAGCATAGTGTTTTTCTTTCACCTGCATGGTAAGACCAAACTGGCCAGGTTTCTCTCCTGTATTTATGGAAGTGTCACACAAACTCCTCCCCAAAGATCTGACCTTGGATTGGTTAACATGCTCAATTATTTACCACCTGATTCTACTGACCTACTTGATAGAACTAATGCAAGCGGTTCACTTATTTTTGCACATGCACCAATTCCCTTTACATGTGCAGTTTCCTCTAAAAACATGAAATTGGAAAATATAGATCCATTATCTTAGTTGAGAAAAGGCCCATTTTTATTGAAGAAGGATTGTATGGTAAAAAGTGAAAATTTCTACAATTACACAAGCCCAGAGGAAAAATATTTTTCTCAGAGTCGTCTTTTCTTCATCTCTATAAAATTGGAATGAAATAGGGAAGATCTCAATTTTGTATTATTTAGTGATCACCTACATCTCCTAAAACCCCTTCCGAGCAAGGAGGAGATAACAGAGAGAATATATTCTTGAGACTTTATAACATAAATGTGAAGATGCTAACATGTTACATATATAATGGTAATCACCTCCTACTATATGGCTGCTGCCATGGCTTCAATAGGAAAATGCAGCAGGATGTGAAAACTGTGTATGTTTGAGAAACACAATCCAAATTGTAGGAGTCATAAAACATCATAATGCGTTTTCTTTGAGATCTTTCTCTAATCCCATGATCTCATGCATGGAGACATAATTGTTAAATGACAATTATTTCAGATCATCTGGAGATCTCTTGTTTTGATCAGACTGAGAAAAACCCAGAGCTTATATGTGGTTGTTTCTCTTGAGTTCTCTTGCCTTATGTCTCTTCTTAATGTTAAAAAGAGCTCATTTGTGTCTAGGATAAATAAAAGGTATAAATATGAGATCTCTTCTTGGATTTTTACTTTCCTATGGGTGGGGTTCATACATTTTCAATCGTGACTGTATCTAGTTGTGAATTTAATATATCTTAAATCCCATGTTGTGGTTTTTGGTAGGAGGTCAGCCATCTTGTTTCTGTTTGGATTATGCTTTGAACCTTGAAATATCATTATAATGAAAGATAATGACCTGTCTTTTCAATGTTGACATTGTGCCTCTGTTGAAATGATTAGCAGCTTGAAATAACCTGGACTTTAATTAACAATATCTGCTTAATAGAGACGGTACACAAACATCTTGATTAAAATCATTTCATCTAGCAAATGGAGAAAAGGGGAAAAGAGACAAGTCACTGAGATTGTCATGTTACTATTGAAACAGTAGCATGAAATATCTTACTGATAACTGCTACACAAGATAACATGTAAACATGCAGACACATTTTCAGCTCTGCTCATTGTTACAGTATATATACACAGTACAGCAAGTACTGTGCACAATTTACAGCTGTTCCTACCAGTACTAGTAGTTCTAATTTTCTTACTTTTGAGATAACACTAGTGACCCACTATCACTCAACATAGTGTATGCTAAAGTGTTAGCATGGAGCTTACTATCACTCAACACAGTGTATGCTAAAGTGTTAGCATGGAGCCTACTATCATTCAACATAATGTATGCTAAAGTGTTAGCATGGAGTCTACTATCACTCAACATAGGTGTATGCTAGCAAGTGTTAGCATGGAGCACTGGAGCCAATAATCTACCGGGGACACATGGATGATTTTGGCGTCTGTATTCTCATCATTTAATTGGTAAATTGGCCAATCTCCCAACAAAAACTAGTTGTATTCCTTTAAGAGCAGCAGCTAAAGGCCTAAAATGTGTAGGTACTTTGTAGCATCTTGTGTTTTGAGTTATTTACAGGTGATATTTTTGTATTATAACTCACACTGGTTATGAATCCCCATGTATTGTTAACCCTATGCTAGCCTTCTCTTAGCTGGCTCCAATGAAAACCACTGACCATATCCAGCCATACCCACACAATTACAATAAAACATCACCCCTCCTGCACTGCTCATCTTGAATCCTTCCTCTATGACTCCCACAATGCCTGCGCACTTATCTGGATCATTTAATATCACATCTCCAAAAAACCTTGTTGATTAGATGCTTGATTATCATCATCCTGGAGTGGCCCATGGAGCTTTTGATAGCAGCTAGGTTAGAGTCCACACCACCATCCACCCATAGCACCGTTTGGTTGTATTGCACGTGTGTGCTTCAGTGATTACAGGACATGGCCAGTGAAAAGGCTATTTGAGGGTATCTGTGGCAATTATTACTTTGCAGTTAGAGTTGCTTAACACACTTCAAACAGAATGCCAGGATTGCAGTGCCAGTGCAGATAAGATGAAGAGGAGATCAAAATCCTCTCCATTTGCCTTATCAGAGAGCTAGTGGGTGCTGGAATGACTGTAAGTAGTTGTGTTGAAGGCTGACCCTTAGATAGCTAAAACTTATTTTCATGCAGCCCCTGTAGTTGTGAGATTGTAAGAAAGGACACATTTGCTTATGTCAATGTCCTATATAAAAATACATGCAAGATGTCATTTTGTAATGGCCTATTGAAAAAAATGATTTAACAGTGGAAAAGCTACGTATTCTAGACATCACACCGACAGGCCGCATCGAGTCAGGGTTCAATGAGCAGTGGCGGCACATTTAACATATTCCTGTAGTGTTTGTATCTTGTTTCTTCGGCGCTGCCACCTCGTCAGGAGAGCCAGTGATCTCTGTGTTGTTGTTCTGTTTAGTGGGGGGGGAAAGACCAGGCTTGGCCCCCGCTGCTCCCAACGCAGCTGTAATTATTCTGTTGTTTGAGGAGAATTTGGCCTGACATTTCGTATTCCCTTTGCAAGCCAGGGAGATTGGAACAAAAGCAAGCATTATAGCTTACCATGTGGCACGCTTATTGCTTTGGATGTATATGTCTTGGTTTTTAGAGAGCAATATTGCACTCTTTGATCATTGCTCAGTAGTGCTAACCCACAATATATTGACATAATATTGTTTTCATAGTACATGCTCATTTTTCTGTGCTTTTATTCAGCTATGTGCAATCATGCGGTGCAAATGCTGGCTAAATTACTGTTACGGGGCTTGCAGAGCTAAATCAACTTGGCGCATGCAATAACTGTACATGAGCAATCATAATTATTTTTATTTTTTAAATTAGTTTTTATTTTATACAGTCTGTACATGTCACCGCAGTGTCCATACTTAAAGTGAAATACCAGTGTCACTGTTTCTCCAAGGGTCCTCCAATATTGTAACGTATGAACAAATGTAATAGGAAACATGGAAATATGCTGCAGGCATGCACGCACACATAAACATATCATAAGTTGTGCTACAATGACCCAAGGCGTGTGTCCACCAGGCTTCTTTTTCTGGCAGAAAAGCAGTGGGAGGGTTTGGGAATCAAGCGCTGTGTTGACGTGCAGAAAATGTATCTATGACAAATTCACCTATCATTCTAACGACCACTGACAAGAAGAAGTGCTTTCCTGAACACGAAGCGTCTGTTGTGGCTGAACCAAACAATGCTCTGAAAAAAAGATTTTTTTTCCAGACGTGGTCAAAACAAGTGGACTTGGAGAGTTCTGTTACATTTGTGTTTTGAGAGCAGAGCCTTGAACAGAGCAAAATGTCTCTCTCATAATTAATTCATTAGAGGACCAACCGATCTGTGAGTATAATGTGACAAGCCGGGACAAGGACAGAGATGACCTAGGAGCCTGTGCCCTGTCCTGTGCTGTGTTGCTGTGACTTATACAGGACATGGAATGATTTCACCCCTTTTGGAGAATTATCCATAAATAAATAATCAAATAATTTGGGTAATATGCTCCATCTTAAAGGTCCCACATTATTCAGTTTTTTCTAATTTTGATTTCAAATATATTATGGCTCAGGATAGGAATAATGTTCTTCCTGATGTTTTGCTAATAAATATAGATGAATTCAATCAGTTGAATTGAATGAATTCAAAGACCTCACAGGCAGAACAGTCACAATACTGGATCCTGATTGGCTCCTCTAAATCAAATGAGGTAAACCTGCTGAGTGGAGGCTTTCCAGTTCATGCTGCAAACTGGCCTGACTGGATGGATTTCACTAATTCTTGTGAGTGGATCAAATCAAGTCTCATTCTAGTTGTGATGCGTTTGCTAGAGTTGTGGCCTGTAAAGAAGGATAGATTATTGAAAATGCAATAACTTTAAATTGAACCACTCAAACAAAATCCAATTTAAACAATAGACATGAAATATCTTTCATATGGTTATCAATAGAGGAACATTTTAATTCCTATAATAGGGCCCCTTTAACTTGTTTCAATTGTAAATAAACAGCCAATTTATATTTAAAAGAAACCATAATGTTGAGGCAACATAGTGTGAAACTGTCACTGAGATTTACACCTAGGTCTCCCACATAGAGCTTCATTGGCATTACCACGACACAATGTTGCCGCTTGACTACACAGTGATTATGCAATTGTTCTTAGTATAAATTCCAGTCTGTGACAATGCCCATTATTGGACTCATCCATTAATCTATGAACAATTCTGCTAAATTAAATGCCATTGCAATTCAGACTCTCAACTGGTGCATTGTTCTGTCAGGCCGCATTTAATTTTGAAAGGTTGGCTGTGGATGTCAAGGCTCCAGACTGGGCTACATTTACAACCTTGGAATAACTTCATCATGCTGCATTTTTTCCAAACATATAAAAAATGGTGCCAATCAAATAGAAGTTTGCTTGTGCTAAATACATACAAAGACATGGCATGACACGGCAATACCCACCTTGTGGTACAGGACACTCATTACACAGGACAGGACGCAAGATGCTCTAACCCTGCCGTGACCTCGGTCTCACAGTCCCACTACTCATCAACAAGAAGACAAAACTCTATGTTAGCATGTTTTCTCGGCCTCAGTGCAGATGTTTAACCAGCACGGGTCCAATCCAAATGAAGCAGAAGAGGATGTAACAGATAGACTGCAAGTTTTGCCATTTTGCAGTCTGTGTGTAGTGAAATATTTCTTCAACACTGATATGTCAGATGTGTTAAGACAATTAAAAGTAGCGCTGCATCGTGATAATGAAGGCGCTTGAGAACATCATTCATTTATTATTTATTATTTATTACTTTCATTATTGCAGTGTTCATTCAGCCACCGCAGCAGCAACACAACCACCACAGTGGGGGAAAATATGAAGCTAACATAAACGCAACCAAATTTCTCATGATTATGCTTGCAGAGAGCAATGCAGCCTGCACTAAAACCACAAATGCAACCAAAACCAGGACCGATGTGGAACCAAAATTAAAAGTACTGAAGAACGCTGCACAGAAGGCACCCCCTAAGTCCCCCAACTCTGAATAAATATTCTTGTATATCCATCACCTGACATGTTTGGAGGGAAATCTCTCTCCTTACTAAGCTGAGCAGACTCCCTCCTTTTCCACATGTTCATGTTTCAGAGTAAAAGCCCTGCGGCTCTGATGTGTTGCAGTGGTTTGAAGCAAAGCTGTTCAAGTGTGTATGATATGCAACATCAAACCGACCTTACACAGACGGCAAAGTTGCACTATGATCTCCTGTCAGGCTTTCTTGTGGCGTGGTGAACGTGATCACAGGGTGAGAGCTTTAGGCTTGGCCCCCCTACACCGTTACATGGCACATTGTGCATTTTCATGTCTCGCAACATCTGAAGAAAGGAAAGTCACAGCTGTTAGTGGCCATTCGGTAATGGAAACTGGGAACGGGAGACCAGGAAGGAATGTTCACGACAGGATAAGATGAAAACTCACCGTAACACACACACACACACACACACACACACACACACACATACAAAGACACATGGAAGATTGTGTACACCTCGATTTTCAAATGATGAAAAGTTGAGGCAGATCTTCATCCTGCAATGACAAGTGTTGTGTTTCAATAGCCAGTTGTCATGGTTTTCGTGGTATAGCGGTTCATGGCCGTAACCCTGTTTATATATGCTACACAGTAAAAGGTTATGCTTTCTCTAATAGATTTGTGACATATTTGATTCAGTTTTGTGCATGTTGACTGTTGTTCACCCACTTTTGTAAATGTGTGGTGGAATTCCTTCCTGATCCACCCCCAATCCCGGGGGTCAAAGGCTACAGTATTGTCTCCCATAGTAAATAAGATGACTCAATATACTGAGCAATAAGACATAAGCTGTAACTCTCTTTCCTTTTCTGTTACTCTCCAGCTGCAGGACACATTGGGCCCAATATAAGGCAGCAACATACTACAGTAATACATTTTGTATTGACCTTATTGCCACAAGTAGGATTCTTATCAATCCCTCCACCTTGGTTCAAGGAGTAGAGTCCTCATATGAGGAGGCTTTGCCTCACAATCTCCCATCTTTGATCCAATACTGTCGCTGAGGTTTTTATTGCCATTCGGACCTGATGGTGACAATCCTGCAAAATTGATGAGACCTCTGGTGTGAGAGAGATATCATGAGGTGTCAGTGTTGTATTGATGTAATCATTCATTATTCATACTTAAAGCTACAGTCAACAGTATTTTGAAATGTATATATACGCATCAGTTTTGAAGAATATCTTCAGTATCTTCAGTATCACTCAGAATAGCAGAACTTATAAAGGTACACAGTGTCCCAAATTTTGTTTTTTTACTGTATACTCTACATGTTAATATACATTTCTCAGAGGAAAATGTCACCCCGCACATTCCAATGCTATCTTGTGTATAGAATCAGGTCCTGTGTGAACCACTCAATAGAGAGATCAGAGCTTGTTGAGTTTGTTGAGCTTTGACAGTGGTTGAAGATGACATTTGAACATTTTAGGTCACATTTTGACGTTTCGTGACCATTTATACTCTTGAGTTGAATTGTTTTAGTTGCCATGACAAATTAACTATTCGGTTTCCTTAGCAGGTGTGAGGGTAAGAAAATGAAGACAAGGAAAGAAGAAAACATGCCATGTGTCGCCAATGGGAATAACATTAAATTTCATTGAATGTTTGATTAGTTCACCATCAGTGGAGAAACAGCAGGTTAGATACCTGCTACCACTGTGTGTAAAGCAGCGTAACCGGCAGCCAATCAGGATCCTGTTTGATACAGAGCCATTGCTTTGCTTTGATTTGACTGGCTCACAGTCACAGAGAGTGTGCGGTGGCTGGTTTAGAAGAAGAAGAACTGGTTGATGAATCAACTTTATTTGGCACTAACACATGTACACATGTAGTGAATTTCTTTCTTTGCATCTCTGACTAGATACACACACATCACCCCACACACATGCACTTTTCCGGTCAGAGGACAGCGCAGGCAGCAGCTACCGGACAGTGTGCCTGGAGCAGTTGGGGGTTAGGTGCCTTGCTCAAGGGCACTTTGGCAGTGTTGGTGGGCACTGTAGCTGTGGCACCAGTCATTTTTCAATCACCAGCTCACTGCTGGAATGTGCCCTCCTGGTGGTGCCGAGGATCAAACCAGCGACCCTCCAGTGATGGGTCGGTCTCTCTAACTGCTAGGCCAACCTGCCGTTTGAGAACAAGCAAAGACTAAAGACTGTATATAATCATATTCAAGTGTTATCATCTCAAAGCTACCGGCCAAAGTGGTGGGTGACCCTTATTGAGTTATGTGCCAAAGACACATTTGACTGGCATTTGGCACTTGGCCTGTGTTAGTTTCAGACGCTGTCTGTACAGCAGCCCAATTATAATTTATTTGATATTAACAAAATACAGATACATCCAATACGTAGGGGGTTTTATGCTCATTTCAGGGGGTTTGTAGATCTAGTTAAAACAGAAATGTAGAAAATGTTTATTGCATTTTTCATACCACATAGCGGGGACAGAATTGCAATCAGGGCCTGCCTCCGTGGCATCAGAAGGTCAGCCACATTTCACAAGTCTAATTTCAAAAACGGAAAAGCCTAATGAAATCTGCTAAATTAGAATGTGTCGCCGGTGCAAGGCGTAGCTCTTCACAGTTTTCCGCTGAGGAGTTGCACCATTGATTGCAGTGGGCTGTGATTATTCACAAGGGTTTATAATTAGGAGGGAGTCAGGAGTGTTTTATGCTGGGTAATTGCATGCATCTAGCCACCACCATGTCGTTGGGGGAGCAGTAAGCTACCATTGTCAAATTAAGGGAGGTTCCTTTGACCCTTGTTGCTTGAGGGCAATTTTGAAGTACTCATCAAATAGATTGCTTTATGTAAACATCATTCTACCTTGAGTTTACAGATTGGGATGATACGCTGTGGTGCCATTATCAATTTCTGATGAATTCTGGTAAAATCATTCAACTTCTCGCAAAAAAAAAAAAAAAAACACTTTTGGGGGAAGAGGTGAAGTAATATGGAAATTGCTTAATATTTTTCACAATTTGAAGCTCTAGACAGAAATGTATAATCAGCGATGAAAGGGCATGGCAATTGGGAAAGCTTGTCACCTTCCATTTCTTTGTAATTTGAAATGAACAGAACAAAATGAGTACACGCTATTTTTTTTCTGCCGTTAGTATCAGGTAGCAGGTGCAGTATCTGGTATGTTGCGCAACTGAATCCTTGCTCGACACGAGGAGAAATGGTAAATCTTGCATTTGTTGCTAGGGGCTGTTGTGAAGAAATAGCTCGTAGTTTCTTCAACACTCTTACTGGATTTAATTATTCCCCCTTTAACTTGCGCGTAAGGACCTGAGGAGCTAAATGATTTCAGTCTTACAGTGCTTTGTACGCTTTAATAAAACTTGTCCGCGCAAATATGACTGTGTTAACATTTCCCAGTTGCTTTTTTGGCTCTCTGCGTCTAGCATATGGTGCCATGTGGTGTTGTTGCACAGGCTGCTCAAAATGCAGCAAATTCACATTAATTTTCCCCCTATAAAGTCGGGGGCATCCATTTGGATTTGCATGACGTGTCACAGGGGCCACATGGGCACTTTCTGAAGGAGTCTGCGACTAGTTGGCAACTCCACCAAGGATTGCTGCAGCAGCTGTTTTCCTGGAAGTCTGTTCCTAGGTAATGTGCCTCTAAACTTGATGGGGCAGAACAGCTTGCTCTTGTTCCATTCTGTTCAGCGGGATAGACTAGTACTAGAGTAAACTTGTCACAGACTCAACATCTACTATCGAAAGCTGTGGGCTGCCTGCCACCTCAGCGCTGCTCTCTGAAATGAAACACTTCCACGAGATAAGACAGGACAGCAGAGAGACAGGAGGGGTGATTGGTTGCTATGGTATTCATTATTCAACGGCGCTGGCCACACAGCACATGGCTGCATTCATGTTTTATTTGAAATGTCATGTTTTTGTTGTATTGAACCTCTTTTGAAATATTTCCAACACGGTTAAACTTAAACATGAATGAACCTTTGATTGCCTTGCATATCGTGGCACTGCAATTCTGTGGAAAGGCATTTTTTCAGAGGCTTGCATGAACTCTACAATATTGAGTATTTTACACCTTGATATCAACGGGAATGACTCTGAAATGGCTTTTGCTACTGTGCTTCAAAATAGTGCATGAAGTCGCCATGTTGTTGCATTAGAAGGAACAGCTTCTTTCCTTTCAAACAGGTCAAGGACAGCAGTGAAGAGCCTATGAATTTTATTTGTTGCACGTCATGAATGTTCACATCCGAATAGAGAAAAAAACATTTTAACCATGAATGTTCAGCATGGGTGGACTGAGTGGAGGGCAGACCCACTTAGACTCAGTATACCATCTTTTTGATTTGTGAAGTAAAGTTTACCCACATTTTAAAGCTAATAGGATCTATGATCTAAATTAATAGTATGGATTATAGTAAGAAGTATGACACTGAGCACTAACTTCAATGAGTATGAAAATAATGCTGAAAATCTTTTTTTGTATATTCTGGCCATTGCTTGCCTCATGATGATCACTGACTGGAGATCAGAATTTATCCACCTTTTCATTTACTGCTACATCACTGACTGTAGGCTATTGTTTCTCCAAATGCAGCTTCAGTCAAGTTACTATATACTCTAATTCAGACTTACTTTGTAAACCCACTATATTGGGCTGGACATATATGAACATCCCTATACGATGTAAACTGGTTTGGATCTGTAGTGAGCAGTCGTCAGTTAATGGTTACACTCAATTGGACATACACTGCATGAATGATCTATGGTGAGTTGTCTGTACGTTTAATCTTTATTGTACAGGATTGTCCCAAGTCTTCTATTGCTTCCTTCCACAATGCAGAGGCATCAGATGAATTCACCCACTTTGCCCATTCGTGCCCTTAATATAGCAATAATCCCCAAGACAGCATGCTTTACTGTGACTGCAGTGTACAACAATGGTGTTATGCCTTTTACAGTGATTACCAATGCAGGCATACTGTCTGAGAAGGTTTTCATCAAAGTGGTGGACATGCATAACCAGGAGAAATCGCTATCTAATGCTCTTGTGAAATTAGCAAGGCAACCAATTTCTATTCTTCGTAAAGCTCACAGCTCATCAGCACGTTTGGAACCGATGCATCATTGACCAATCCAATTGTTTGCCTGAAACTACCTGTTGTATAAAAGGTCATCGTAGTGTTCCTGTCACGCTGGCATCCATCAAATACATCCACAAACATATCAATCAAACTGATGCTATCTTTAATCCTATCTGACATGGCAATCTATGTTGGATGGCCTGCCACTTCGTGATTACCAAGGAGCTCAAGCATCTCTGGCCACATGGAGATTAGAGCTACACACCCTACAGCCTGGCTGGAACCCAGTGTTCTTAAAAACCTTGTTCCCTGTCGCAAGTGGCTGACATGATTGTGTTGTTGTCTATATGTGCTAAAATTAGTTGTAATCAGAGTCAAATCAAATGAGCAGATGTCAGTAAGGCACAGTCAACATGTTGTCTCCCACGAATAAGGCGATCCCTTCTGAGACAATCTGGACAAAATATGTTGCTTTGTTTTGACCTGGAGTCGTGGCACGTCCTTATCAGTGTCATTTTGTAATCAGGCCAAGTAGTGTCATTTTGAAAATGCTGCAAAGTAATGGTGAGATGCATCGTTTCAGTTTTGTCAAAATACAGTCAGTGATGTTTGAGATGTTGCACGTGACACATGGGTGAACGATGACGTGGTGTCCACCTTCAGTACAATTTTGAAAATTCAGAAAGTAAAAGTCCTGCCAGGAGTTTCTCCATTTGTGCTTTTAACCAGGTGATCGCAATTAGTAATTAGTCCCCATGCCTGTAATTAGAAAATCCAAATAAAACTCTGGCAAGTGCTTTTACTTTCTGAAACCAAATTTTACACCATGTTAAAATTTGATCAGCAGTGTCTGAAATATTGTACGTGATGGACAAACTAACAAATGAATGATCAAAGGGAGACGCGTCCTCCTCTCCCAAGATACTGGAATTTGTCTTGGTGTCATTGGTGCAGAGACATATCGACAAATACAGTTACACACCATTACTGACAACAGGACCTCTTATATAACATATCAATGTTATATATATATATATATATATATATATATATATTCTTAATGTATTTGAACAATTTAAAGTCAAAACCCTGGATTACTGTACAAGTTGCGCAAGGATGGCCAGAGTTCCAGTGCCTGATGGAGGTATAATCTCTGTGTGGCAGCCGTTTGGGGCGTCTCTGCCGCTTCAGCAGACACAGCTGCAATGAGTTAGTGATTGCTCAGATTGCTCAGGTATATATGCTGTCTCTTGCAGTGAGGCTGGGATGAAGGGCACGC
>OOFE01042320.1:0-10461 GCA_900323365.1 Monocentris japonica | reverse complement strand
TGACCTTGCTGGGAGAATTTTTTTTTGGGAGTGGAGAGAAGACCAAAATTTTAATCAGTGGATAGATGGTTCATATTGCTGGTCCTCTGATGACTGATGTCTTGCTGGATGAAGGCTGGGCCACCAGTGGGCCTGGGAAATGCATGGTCAACTATTGCTTGATGGCCATCCATCTCTTTCATTGTGACACTCCTTCTATTGCGAAAGCCAAAATGTAACTTTTTGAGCAGCCAAAGTTTCCAGCGAAGCCATATTATCATTACAGTCATTTAGCAGACGCTTTAATCCAAAGGTACTTGACACTAAGTGGGGATCGAACCCACAAGCCTGAGATTGAGAGTCTCATGCTCTACCAACTTAGCTAAGCTGTGAGCTAATTGCTTTATGTCAGAAAGACAATGGGAATTGTAGCACCCAATAATGTAATAATTTCCTGAAAATGTAATTAATTTTGCACTTAACTTGATTGAAAATGTAATAAAACTCAAAAATGTAATAACTTGACCAATTTTGAGAATTTATTACATTTTCAGGTGGGTCATTTTTTTTTTTTCAAAACTGTTATTGTAATACTTTTGACGGATAATGTAATACTATGTTCATTTTCAGTCCGGAGTTCTACATTTTATGTTCTAAGAATGTAAGAATGTTATATACATTGGATTTGAAATGAAAGAATGACTGTTAGGTTAAAGTGCAGACTTTGAGCACCATACAGCCTGATGCACATGGGCAGAAACTCAGGGACATGCAACTACATCCTGGTCTTATTGAGTGGGTGATGGACTACCTCCTTGGGAGACCATTCCAGGTCAGATAAGCTTCTGAGCAGCACTGGAAACCCCAGGTAACTGTTCCCTAAACCATCCTCTTCACTCTCTATACCACGGATTTCCAACAAAAAACACTGCCTCATGAAAACAACCACAAAATGAAATCAGTGTCAAATGTTAGTGTTAGTAGGCTAACATGACACTAACAGTATAATACATTTTGTATACTTGCACACTTTACATTTCCGAGAAAAAGAGCATACTTTTTTAAATTATTACATTATCCGTCAAAATTATTACATCATCAGTTTTGAAAAAAAAATGACCCACCTGAAAGGTATTACATTATCGGTAAAAATGTTATTACAATATCAGTCGGGACATTTTATTACATTATTGGTCTAATTATTACATTATTGGGTTTTATTATATTTTCGATCAAGTTACGTGCAAATTTTATTACATTTTCAGGAAGTTATGACATTATTGGGTGCTACAGGAATACCCATGAAAGAATATGTAATAAACGCTGACTGCATTGCGTGATTGTTCCAAATCAGGTGTTGGAAGTCTCACACTCTAATTGTCATCTCTGTGAACTTTCTCAGATCTTTACATTATAGTTACTATGGCAAAGGTACTACAGTATACAGTATGTCGGCAGGCAACACCTTCTGGGTAAGCGCTAATGCAATGAAGAGTCAAGTCTGCTGAATTGGAGTTTTTCTTGTTCTTTGTTTGCTGCTGCAGCAACATCAACGTGTATTCATTTCAATCTTCACCCAGCACCTCCCCCCACTCTCTCCTAATAGAATCTATCTGAATGACAATCTCTTTGGATGTCCCTCTATTCATCTCCCACTTTCAGATCCTGACAAAAGCTGGGCTCTGTATGAAGTATTGCATATGCCACAGATGATGTATCACTAAAAAAGGTCCCCGGCTGTGATAGACACTTACATAGTGCGGATCACTTGATGTATGCAAAGGAATTACCAGGCTGACATTCTAAGAGAAAAGGCCTAGGCAAAGGAATATCACCTGATCTGATCTCTCTTTGATTGTTCATTTCACGTTAGCTCATATACCACCTGCGCACACACTGGATGCAGGGTGTTGACAGGCAGAATCCAAACCAGAATAGTGAGGGAGACGGAGCCCATCACAGAGAAACATATCACCCTTAATGAATGGCCTCTGGAGTCGCCCACCTTGTCTAGCCATTGCAAATATGACTGCTTTGCAAGGCAATCTGCAGAGAGTGGCAGAGGTCATGCCAGTCATATTTCTCACATCACCTTCTCCAGACCCTCTTCATAATCTGTTGTCATGAGCCCGAGCAGAGGTGTCAAAAGTGACAGGCTAGAGTATACCATCCTGCTGGGAGGATAGCGAGGAGTAATGGCATGCCAGGAGCCATTTTCAAACCACTTGGGTTTTCAGCTTTGGAGAAACCCAGCATTTATGACTTTGCTAATCCCTTTGAGAATTATTGATTTGGTTTTTGAAGTCAGCCCAGCTAGCTAAAGCTCTTCTGGCTGGAGTTTTAATTTTTTTTTTTTTCTATCTGTGGCTTATATGACTTTTTGTCTTTTTTTTCTCCCTTGTGATAATATCTACCCCGAGTTCAAGAGCCACATGGTTGGCACTTTCTTAACGGTGGCAATGGTTTGGATTATAGAGCCCCATACTCTCAAATCCATTGAAAGCCATTCTCTCCTTCCAAAAAAAGTAGCTTTTACTCCCCACTCTCTGTTATCTACTGGTAGAGTAGTCTCTCTTATCTATAAAAGAAGTTTCCCCAGCACTTCTTTTACTGCCTTGTTCTATCTCGCCATCCTTTGAAAACTCATTCCCTTCTCTCCTCAGTCTGACTTGTTAGCTCTTGTCGTCCATCCTCTTCTACTCCCTCGTTTGGGAAATGCTGATTTCTAATGTTTCATGGATATTAGAAAGGAGTACAAGGGGGGGGGATGAGCTTATTCAACGATGACCACAGATTGCCAGTTGTGCAGCCCAATAGCGAAGATACTTAATAAACCTTGAGCTGACAATGAAGACATCAGCTGCTAACTAATTGTGATATTGTCCCTGTGGCTAATTGTATGAGTCACCAAACACCAGCTTCACTGCTGATCATTTATCGAACCATTAGGGGCAGTCAACGTTTATTTTTCAATTGAATGTCGCGTCAAAAATGATTGTATTACTTGGTATTTAGTTGATTGTTTATTACTAGAGACAATGCTACGGTACAGAGAATTCACAATACGTTGCAACATGATTTAAAAGCACTGTCTCTTGTTGAGCTTAACTCAGTGTTGTCCAATCATGTGGAGGGCCACGAAGGGTCATCATTAACAGTAATTAGCTGCCCCCCTCTCTGCTTGACGGTTTGCCTGTCAGTGAAATCAGCTGGAAGAAAACCTGCATACTCTCGTCCCTCCACGGCGCATGATTGGACACCACTGGTTTAAACTGATGAAGGATCTTGGAGCAGACTCGATAAGAAGCTGTCGCTACTTGATCAAGTCAAGAGTTTAAATGGATTTGTGAGCCTGTTGGTTTGGTATTGGACTAGTGCCCTGTGGAGCATTTTTATAGAAAACTTTACCTATCCATTATTTACTTTGGTCTTTGTTATATGTGACTGACTGGATTTTGACATGATACATTGTTGTTGGACTGCAACTTTTGTGCTTTCTCAGCGTGGTTTCCCTTGAAAAAGAGTCATGTTTATGAACCTTACAGGGGATGGTCATCATTTCATATATTATAGGAGGTGCATTGCAAACTCCATGGAGCGAAGCTCAGCCCTGACAATGACACATCCACTGTTATTGGGCTCCGGGAACATTTTTATAAACTGTTGGTGATGCTGAAAATATCAGCAAAGCCTCAGCATGCGATCAGAAAAGTCTACCTTGCATTCAAAAGGCTGGTCCTCTCCAGTCTTCCTCTTACTGGCCACACTAAGATTTTTTTTTGAGGTTAACCACTTACTTGGACATTACCTAGTTGAGTTGCAATAAAGAGGCAACCTGTTTGCAATATATTTTTATGTTTGATTTTCACCTTCTGCCAGGTCCTTTTGTTGCCACTGCCAGATGCCCTGGGAAGTCATTATAAATAATATTATTTTTAATGTTTCAACATGGTGACATTAGCAGAAAGCACAAGAGTCCAAGTATTAGGGGCTTACCACCACTTCAGCAGAATTAAATTACCCACACTCTTTAGTGAATGAAAGTCTTCTTATGCATTTAATGTATCTGCAATTCTCTGCCAGGCTTCCTCCCTCAATTTAGGTTAGGCTACCTTAGGCAGATTATGTAGGCTCACTATGTCCTCCTCTCTGTTAAATCCTTTCAGTCCTCTTCTACCTGTTACTCTATTGTTATGTGCTTTTGTTCTGATCATGTTCTGTCACACCATATTTGTCATGATTGATTGATAATTGATTGTGTTTGTGATAAAGGCCTATATAATATAAACTTGACTTGATTTGAGTTGACAAGAGGCCATTACAGTGATTTTAGAAGAGTTAAAGGAATGCACCACATTTTGGGGAGATTGTCCTGGTCAACTCAGCCATCCAAGTGATGAGAGCATGGACACCAAAATCATCCATGTGCTCATTGGCCACGGTGCTCCATGCTAACACACTTTGTTGAATGATAGCAGGCAACGAGCATTATCTCAAAAGTGCGAAGACTGACCTTTTAGCAATAAAAATGTGTTAGTGGTTCTTATTATATGGCCTGTAGAATCATACATTTAAAAATAAAATATCATAAACTCAATATAACACGTTTATTTTTGGAACTATTTCAGGTGAAGAACCATGCATTCGTCCACTGCGCAGTGACTTTTAGATGTACACAATCTCCAATTGCCCACCACCTTCACTTCCTGTGGAAACAGGGAGAGTAGTCCTTGATCTTTCAACACAGTATGCTATTTTTGTATCATATTTTGTGTAAATTTCACCAATCTGCTACACATGACAGCCAGACATATGAATATCATTTAAGATTACTTACCATTGAGCTTTAGAGATGCTGCAAGTCCTCATTTTGTCATTTTTGAGATAATGCTCTTGGCCTACTATCACTCAACATAGCGCATGCTAAAGCGTCTTCAAGGGGCACCAGTAATTCCAGGATAATCATAGCTTGTGTCACATAATAAAATATCCTAAGATGGACATCGTGCTTCTGTTAACAGACAAAACCAACATTCTCACACGTCACTCCTTTTGAATCCTATTTTGTAAATGTTGACATGTAATTCATTATCTCTCAATAAGAATTGTCTAACGCAACTGTATCTTTTGAGCCATGAAGATTAGGGAGGGCTTTGACAGGCTTATTTGTCATGTGCTGTTTTGATATGTATCCAATAGGCTCGGGTTATGATTGTTTGTTTCATTGTATTTGCCTGCAGGCAGGGTTAGAAATCCATCTAATAAATGCTGAGCCTAATCCCTGATGTGGGATCCACAGAGATGATGATGCAAACATTGAGAGGTGCACTACTGATGATTTCTTCTTCTACCATATGGAGGCTGGGAGTATTTGAAGCCCCTTGTGTTTACATAGTGATTTACTGAAGGTTTTTTTTGCTCTGAAATATATTGTCTGAACTTTTTGACATAAGGCCCGACAGTATGTGGCAGCTAAACATGTGTTTGACAGGTATTTTTAGACTGTGAACGGTTTCTTAACAATGTGATGTAATCACTGGACTTGTATTTTGAGTTATGACGTGTCAGTAAAATTCCAAAGTGCTCATTTTCCATCTATAAGTCTTAATGTGGTAAACAAACTCTTAATGAACATAGGTGAATATATCTTTGCTCCTGGATAAGAAGCATGACCTCTTGCAGCAAAACAACTCCTGTGGCTTCTCCTTCTGTTCTCTGTGGGCAAAGCGATGATCTTTCCTCCACCGGTCATTGTGCATTGACACTGCGAAGTCCATTCATGTCCTATAGAGCTGAGTGACCAGGGAAACTTGTCTGATGTTTTGGCGGTCAACAAGCTTGCTGGCCAAGGAAACTGAACTTTTCACGGTCATTGGCCATCAACAGCTAAGCAGATATCTGCACTTTCTCGTTTCCCTGCCAATGTGGTGTTGTTCCATGAACAATAGCTTCGCCTGGCAAGTGCAAAATGGACGGGAAGTTGATAAGAGAGCCATCACAGTTCTCTACAACCTTTATTTGAAGGACTATGGGAATAAATGCCTCAATGATAATGGGGAAGGGTTGTATCCATCATTGGGGTCGCTGTGATGGGAGGTGCCCGCTTGATAACCCACATGACATACCCGCAACCACCTACCTCCCTTTCCTCTAACATCCAAGGGCTTATACTACATAGGTGCTCATCCTAAATTCCACAAGGGATACTTAAATCAGATCCTGAGTATCAGTAAATGTAAGCACCCAAAGGATCTACCCATCTGTTTCTTTTTCAATTTGCTTCCCTTGAAAGTACAGATGGAGAGCTGCAAGACTGACCACAAAAACATGTTGGGTTTTGCGATGTTTGCTGTGCACTTGGTGACACGGATAACTTATGTGTATAGGTCTCTCTTGTCTCACTACAGTGCCGGTGGGTGAATGTTCTTTGAACAAGATTGGCAATCTTTGATCTGTCCAGATGGAGCAGATAGTGGGGTCAAGGGTTTATTCTTCAAACGCAAGTTGGAGATGGGGAGAGAGACAAAGAGGGAGAGAGAGGGAGGGAGACACACAGAGAGGGAGAGATCAATATTAGGATTTTATATTTCAATGATAAAACTCCTAGCCACGCTTGGAGCATCGTATTTACACTTGAACAATACACCTTTACAATCAGTAGGATATACAGCCCACATCTAAGTTCATACTATCATCAGAGTAAAAGGCACCAGAGGAGGTAAATCTGTCCATCCAGCCCCACACTTTTCCTTTGAGGTCACTTTTATGAGTAAAACCTCACGTCCTGACCCGGCTCAGTTTCCCTCCGTGGCTGAAAATTACCTGGGTGAGGGAGTGACTCCGGGCCAAATCTCAGGTGATGGATTCTCTATGAAAAAGGGGGCCAGATTGTGATAGATGGGCAGGTCCCAGAGCCATTTCTCAGCTGCCTCTGCCAGCTGGGCTACCTATGGTAATGGCCTCCACAGGACACTGCAGCGTGGTACTTTTTCTTGTTTGGAAAACACAGAAGTTGTCAGGTTTGTGCCAAAGTCAACATTTAAGTCACCCCTATATAATGACAACAGTTAGAATAGTGCATTGGATTGATGAATGTTAGTTTTAGTTTCTGCAGGGGAGATTTGCTCATGCACCACTTTTCAAAGTGGTGTCCCATCATTGCTTTGGTGTTTTTGCACTACAGAGACCACCTGTCAATCAAACAGTACTGTGGCATCTTTCTCCTTGGATTTTCTGTTGATGAAGTTTGAGTTTCTGTAGGTGGCGCTCTTGTCTTTGTCTGTTCAGCCATGGTGGCTATCGCTGCTCATGCTAACTACCCAGTTCTTCTATTTATCCAAAACAAAGCAGAAACATAAAATGCTTCACTTCATATGAAGATGTTGTGAAGTATTACTGTAAAACATTGTCTTAAGTATTTGATAATAGCACAGGCACAGTTGAACCAGACCATTTCTATGGCGCCATCGACCAACTGAGATGATTGTTATCCGTGATTTGCCCGTGTGACTCGGTCACTGCAGTTGACAGCAAGCCACATCGAAAGAGGCTCTTACGTTTTCCCCTCCTTTCTTTTCTTCTCATCTGCCCAGTGCCTTGAGAGGTAGAAAAATAGGCTTGCCGTTTGAACAGCTTATCTCCCACAACATATGAGGAGAGGAGCCCAGTGAAGTTCCAGGAGAATGTCTTGTTTTAATTGCTTCTGTAAAGCCTGAGCAGCTGCACTGAGGG
Source organism: Monocentris japonica (assembly GCA_900323365.1). Lineage (NCBI taxonomy): Eukaryota > Metazoa > Chordata > Actinopteri > Trachichthyiformes > Monocentridae > Monocentris > Monocentris japonica. The sequence goes on along the minus strand of OOFE01042320.1, from coordinate 2,751 downwards.
AGAGTGTACATCTGTAAAATAGCATGGAAGCTCCATAGTGTACTCTGGGGGAACAGCGGGACTCTCTCCTAACATTTACAAAGAGGTTATTCATAGGTGTTCATAAGTTGCTCCACAACACAGCAGCACTGTGGGGGGCATTATGTCTAAAACTTCTCAGAAAATGTCTGCAATAGGGTTGTCTGATAGTGAGGAAATAAACCTTCGATATCAGTTTAAAACAATTTTAGTGAAGAATGTGAATTATCCAGTAAGATAATGGAAGTGCTGAACTTCAAGGGATTGCTAGGGATGACATGATCACATTACATCTGACAGTGCGATTGGTTGAATAGGTTGAATAATTCCTGCTTCCAACATAAATTTGAACTGAGTAACTTTTTGGACCATTTGCCAAACTGTGAAATTCCGCTTTTTCTACGCAGTAACAAAAATGATTAGGGTTTCTGTTTATGCTGCATTAAATCTTATTGATGCAATGTGGATTGTTATTCAAGAGACGATGCTCATGCTATACTCCTGGCATGACTAACATTTTGCTCATGTCATTTAGCTTGAAAATGACTGGATTTCTAGGTTTATATGTGTGAGAAATATTATGTTTTTTGGAGTAGGTTCTGAAATTGAATGAGAACCTAGTAAGTGAATAGAAAGACAGTGAATGTCTGTTGTGACGATGCATCCCTGGGGCTTCACAGATCAGTGGTTAACTGTACAAAAATACTCTGCTAAAGTGAAATGTTGCTCTGAGATACTTCATATTTCACTTCATGTTTTTGCTGTAGGCCTACTTGGTACGTAACTTCAAAAAGGCAGGATACACAAACATGATATGTATAGCTTAGGTATAGTCAGGAAATCCTGGAATGCCTTCCTGGAACTCCTCGATCATTAAATTAATTCCAGATACTTTCACTTGGGGTTTTATTATAAAAAGTTGCAATGCAATAATGTTTGATTATTTATCAATTAAAGCCATTTAAGGATGTTTGGGAGCACTAATTCAGGTGTTAATACTGGAGTTACATCGATATATGGGTTTGCCAATTGGTCTTTTGTTAAATATCAGATATAGGCCAGTGTCGTCTACATCCAATATGATGGAGGTTCCTCCCTGATCACACATACTTAAAACAGCCTGTAAAATCTACAATTAAATTTTATTTTCTTTGCACATTTTATTTTTTCTTTTAATTGTTTAATAATTTATTTTGTAAAATTAACTGTTCATTTAAAGGTACTAAGTGAGTTTTCTTACCATTGAATAGGTCGGCTGGATCACCTAACCAACCCACCGAAAAGAATTTAATTAGTCTGGGTTTCAGTGGAGAGTTTTAGTGTCCCATGATGGTCTTAATGCTGTTTCAGAGGTTTTTCCACCCCGACAAGAATAACATTGTGGGGGAAACACTGAATACGGAAATGGTGAAATTTAAAGATATTGAATATTGGTGGAAAATATCAGTTATCAGCAGCTCCAATACAAAGATTTTGATACTGGTATCGGCCTTCAAAACCTATGTTGGTGAAACCCTAGTTAATACTTAGGGAACAAAGCTATGGTATGTTTTGTTGGTATTTTTTGTATTACTTCCTGAATCTCTGGCTTCAATTTTTATGGAGGATAGGAGCCCTTCAAGGGTTTGTGATTTATTTTTTGATGCAGTATGTGAGAGGGGACAGACAGTAAAAAAAGGAACACAGAATAAATGGGCCAGGAACGATGTCTGGTTCCTGGAGTGTTTGTGTTTGTCGAGTTGACGTCGGAGCCAAAGTTAGAGAGTTTACTGACATTGACAGAGAGTATTGTACTCACTTTCATTTGGATGCAATCACCGGTGGAACAGTTTGCCCGAGCAAACGTATCATTTTACCGGTGTGGGCGTACAGGCGTTATGTCTGTGTTTGGTGGCGGGGGCTTGTCAAATGATTAGCTCTTTAGCTGAGCTGTCAGCTGATGTGTAACAGGGATGATAATTGGACAAGGTGTAAAGAACCCTCCTAAATAGACTATTCAGACTCTGTTGATGCTGTTGTTCTTTAGACTCTGTTGACGCTTTTGTTCTTCATTAAATTTTTTTCCCCCCTTAACATCCATCATCGTGACTTTTTAAGCTCTAATCCTGAAGGCAGTGATATTTAAGACAAAGATTTGTGCAACTGTGATGGGCAACAGTGTCTGAGGAGCTAAAATATTGTGGCTTTAATCTCAAAGGAACTTGTTGTTGCCTGTTTCTGAAAGCATTGCCGCTATACGTTGCTATACACTCACCAGCCACTTTATTAGGTACACCTGTTCAATTGCTTGTTAACACAAATAGCTCATCAGCCAATCACATGGCCGCAACTCAATGCATTTAGGCATGTAGACGTGGTCAAGACAACTTGCTGAAGTTCAAACCGAGCATCAGAATGGGGAAGAAAGGGGATTTAAGTGACTTTGAACGTGGCATGGTTGTTGGTGCCAGACGGGCTGATCTGAGTATTTCAGAAACTGCTGATCTACTGGGATTTTCACGCACAACCATCTCTAGGGTTTACAGAGAATGGTCCGAAAAAGAGAAAATATCCAGTGAGCGGCAGTTGTGTGGACGAAAATGCCTTGTTGATGTCAGAGGTCAGAGGAGAATGGGCAGACTGGTTCGAGATGATAGAAAGGCAACAGTAACTCAAATAACCACTCGTTACAACCAAGGTCTGCAGAATACCATCTCTGAACACACAACACGTCAAACCTTGAAGCAGATGGGC
>OOFE01042318.1:0-10489 GCA_900323365.1 Monocentris japonica | reverse complement strand
GTTTCCTAATTACAAAAAGATCTCGAACGCCCGTCTTGTGGTTTTCAGGGGAAGGATGGGGGACCGTCTTCTCCTCTGAGGCAATCAAGACGACAGCCTCTTCGGTGACTCCTAGGCCACAAAGCTTGTTTTGAGATTTAACTTTGCATTTTTTTTTTATCACAACAAAGGCTCAAGTTAAGCTCTTTACTCAAGAAGAGGCAAGATTTCAGATGGCTGGCGGTTGTCATCGCCACGCTTCCAGATCTGCAATCAGTGGTCCTTTATCCTCTTCATCACCATACACCACTTATGGGATTATGGGAAATGATCTCCTTGGCACATTATGTTTGCATACATTTGAAAACCAGTGAGAAGATTTGCTTCATCTTGACTGTCTCTTTACATTAATACCTTTCTTTGGATTTTCTTTGCTGTTAGGGTTATGCACACCTGTTTTTCCTGGACACTTTTCCAAATTACCAAATGAGCAAACTCCAGGGGCAGCAGGGTGGTGTAGTGAGTTGGGAGACTGCTCTTCACCCGCAGGGCCTGGATTCAAGCTCTTGTGTTGGTAAGCATCCACACTGCTGAGTGTGCACCAGGCATGTTTGGAGCCGTTTGTTCAAACTCTGGCATGCTTATTCTTTTACTTCAGTTCATTTGGGCAGTTGAGATGCCATTTAAACTGCAGGTCTTGGTCCTCTTCCAAGCAAAGTGCAGTGTGGTTTGTTAGGAGTGAGAATGTAATCCAAATCAACTAAAGGAAAGGACCCAAAAACACACCTTTTTCATGTGTCTAAGGAGACAGGTGCTGACATACTGTATGATAGTCAAAAATTACCCATGCTTGGAAAGCCTAGCATAACAATATGAACTGATGCTCATATTTATCTATTTTTTCATGTATTCTAAACTGCAGCAAAGAGCACAAAGAAGAGTAGAAGAAAGAAGAAAAGTCTGTCATGCTTAGCTAAAGCTGGTGGGATGACAAGTTACCAAAAGCCTGTCTCATAAACAAGCTACTTGTAAGTTTGTGTGATTTTTATTTACAAGCCCTGGGTTGCTTGTAACTGTGAACGTAAATGAACCAAATGCAAAAATGCAACACAGTAAACTTTTCCACTACGGTTAAAGTAAAGAAACCGTAGGTGTAAGGAGCTCAGCTGCAGGAGCACTGTTATGTAGCTGATCCTGACCTCTGACCTCCTTGTGGAGGGGAGAACAAGAGGGGAATTTCACTGCAGGGATTGATAAAGTATCACATTATTATTATTGTTAGGGAATCGTGATATCACAAAAAGTACTACTTCAAATGGTAAACTCACTGTCTTCCTTCTCCGACTCCGATCTAGCTGTTATTGTCTCTATTACTGAAATCATCACCACAGAAGTGTCTAGGTGTTTATTTTAATGGTGCAAAGCAGCTGCACCACATTCATCATAGTCTACTGAAAAGCAATTGTTACCATTCCAGTAATTGTAATAATAACAATTAGACATGGGCTTATCTGGGCAGAAAATGAGGATGCAGGCCATACGGCGAGACCTCATCGAAAAATATGGGATTGATTTATCAGGTGGCCTGTTGGGTGCAATTCAATTATCTCTTTGTTTTGCCTCGCAGGGGATGAGAGGAATGGATGGAAACGAAACACACGGTGAAATAGCAGGAGACTGCTGCAGCTGATAAAAGGTCAATAAAAGCAGCAGCATGAAAGAGAAAAGTGATTAGCAGTAAAACTAATAGATTGTGGAATATTGTACTGATGGAGCCATTTGAGTTGTTTTGTTTGCTTTAGTCTGTGATGTGATTTTTTTTCTTCACCAGGCTTTCGGACACATTCATTTCTAATGGGAAACTACTTTTTACATTCCTGTTCAGTGCTTTTCCCACACTTTCTGTGTGATCTCCATTAGAGATTGTGCTCAACTGGCCCACTGCCATTGTGTCCATGGACAAACCTTAGGCTGATGCTGACTTGGTTATCATATCTGTGTTACATAAAAGGCATAAATATGTCATTTTCTGTACAGACGGTGTAGCATGAGTAGAAACCCTGATGTCCGAAAACAGAAACCAATATTAACAAGGCGCTCCACCTTAATTTTCTTTGCACTTCCCAGAACCCCAGCCATCTTCCAAGAACCTCTGATGTTATCCGAGTCCACTCTCGAAATGCAGATCTCATTCAATCACCCCCCGATCGTCTCCTCTCTCCTTATCTCCCAAAGCTTTTCTCTTAGGAAACCCAGAGGAGCCGAGTCTGCACTGCTCAGAGTGATAACGGGAAATAGAAGTGAGGCAGATGAGTTTACCTCCATTGTATTGTGCCAGTGTGAGCGCATTTCAATTGATGCCTTGTCTGAGAGTGGAAATGGTGGGCATGTGGGACGCAGGCCTCTGCAATGCAATATTCAAAGAGAGCTTACATAATTCATCTTTTTTTCTCTCTGTGTTTTGGAGAGCCATCCTCAAAGTGTCACTGGCAGACCCTTTTAATTTGACAAGCCTGTGAAGCTGGAGCGCAAAATCTTGACGGCTTGGCTCTGCAACTTCTCGCGGGACGCGTTGATATTGGGATGATAATGAGGCTCTCTTTTCAAAAGAATAGATGAATTAATAACCAGTTGTCGGTCTGGGAGGAATAGTTCAAAGGCCATCATAATCCAATGGCGCATGTAGCCCTGCTTCTAAATGAGAGGAACCATGATTTATTTAGGTCATGGACACTATGTGACTGAATAAATACTCATACTTTCTGTCTGAAAACACATACACACAAAACAACATATGAAAAGAGCTTCCAAGTAAGTTGAGGCTGGAGTAAACATTTGGCGGTTGTGTACTACTACAATTCAACATATTTATGATCTTTGGGAGGAAGCCACGCATGTATATTCATCAGGGAACACAACTGGCGCACTCTTGTGTTCCAGAGGATCTACAATGTTGGTGCGGTCATGTGGTTTTGTGCCAATGAGTGGGTATAATACACAAACTGTTAGTGTCCGTGCAGCGAATATAATACAGTCTATGTCCTCACTGACCAGGACTGATGGTGGGTGGTCAACAGACTGTATGTAACCCCTTACTTCCCAAAATTTCTTAGGATGACTTATACATGTTTTATGTAGTTTCTATGTATCTCAGGAATGGATAGCTATTTTATTGTCTTGTGAATCTCTTTGCCCACACCTCAGCTCACTTCCTGGTTTTGAAGGAATTAGGAGGTTGGCAGGAAGTAGGGGACCACGCTAAAGTCAAGCTGAAATCACATGGTGGCACTTTTTTGGGGGGTGGTGGAAACTTTCCATACTTAGAAGGCCTGTGTTGGTGATAGCGATGAGATGATGATGATGATGATGATGATGATGATAGTGGTTGCACATTTTTTGGGATGATTTGGGATGATGATATTTTATAAACAAGCATGGACACCACTACTTATAAGTTTTATTTCCATCAACCACACAGTTTCTCCATCCCAGTTTTTCACAGCCATAATATCTAGGTCACATTGTGGCGAATCACTTGGTACTGGAGCAAATACATATTCAACTCATCCAACTTTTCAATCATGCAGTTCCTTGATGGAGCAGGCTCGGCACACTGAAAATACATTACATGTCTGTTAGCCAACATCCAGTTGGATCTCGGTCCTTCCCAGGCGGTCCCAAATTAATTTGTTGTGGCCAAATACTGTGCAAGGGAAAAATGTGTGCTGTTGTCTGGATGCTGTGGTCCCCACGTGAGCCACCTCTATTTGTCTCAGCAAACCCAGACAGCTGCAGCTCTCACAGCTGGGAGAAAGAGACCATTAGCAGGCAATTTCACCCCTCTACTCCCTCCTGTCTTTCCTCCATTAGACACCTCCCTTCACGCTTTCCTGATGGGCTGTTTTTGTCATCTGAATCCACGTTTGCATACCAGCACACTGAGGCCAGAGGCGTGTGCATCCCAGCTATGGAGGCCTTTGCGCTGTTTGCCAGGTGAAGTGGCCCAGTCAAAAGAACTGAAGGTGATTAACCACACTGGGTGGAGGACAAGGGTTTATCCGTAATCCATCTACCCACTTGCATGTTGACATATTGTGGGAATGTTTTCGAGGCTCACTGAAGAATGGTGTCTCACCAATTGGGCCACTTCAACAATTCACTTGCAGGCAGCAAACAATAAGACAAAAATAAACAACCCAACGGGGAAGGGAGAGAATTATTCACACTAAGCCGTCATTCAATCCATCATAATTGAATATCTGCACTATCAAGCACATTCATCCCACACTCCCATTGTTGGCTCATTGTTAAATTCAGTGAATGAATGTTGTTGATACTGCTGAATTTGTATTCCAATCCGTGTTTGAGTGTAGCTTGTGGATAAAATTAAAATGGATGTGGCTTTGCAAGTTGTGAGTTTTGGCAAGGAGCTAAATGGAAATCGTCAGGCCTCGCTTGGTTAATCATTTCCTTGGGTATGAAGCTGGATACTTGGCCAAGAAGGAAAGATGAATGGCTATTGGGGAGATAAGATAGAAATGCATTTCCTCTGTCACTGCGTACAGTAATCCCAGCACTGCATCTATCACGCCTCCTATTGAAACGAACAGATGGACTCCCACACATGCAGCACGGAGGGGATAGATAAAGCATTGTTTCTTCATGCTGCAACAATTTATTGACTGCGGGTACAGCTGAAGTGGATGGAGTGGCAGACAGAGATTAGTTGTGTAAAGACCCTGGCTTCAGATGAACATCGCCGCAAGGACCTGTTGAAGCCTGTCCGGGTTGTGTTTGTAAGACTTTGTACTTGACTTTAACTCTCTGAGATGATACAAGAGTGTGATGGCTGTGTGTGTTACCGGGGCAGTTCGGCATATTCTGTGTGATTAGAACAAGGGCCAAAGTTTACTGACATTAACATCTTCCTAGTGCAAAATGTTCCTCTTTGCTTAGATTCCTTCCCTGGCTTGTGAGTGCTAGTATTCTTTCGCTGTTGACCTTTAGCTGTTCCCTTTCTTCATGGTCTATAGGCTATTTGTTGAATGAAAACTATTTGGTTGCAATGAATCTCACCTGAAAAAAATAGTCAAAGAGCAGGACGGTCTTATCCTCCACCTGATTTGACATTTGAAACACAATAAGCGGCATCTTTCCTGTAGTCCCTTCAGTGTCACCCTCAGTGAAATAGTTTTCTTCACTGACTCCCATTCACCGCTGCACACCAGCTAGGTTTTAGGTGACATTCTAGTGCAGCATTGCTTTGAGAAAAGGCTCTGGGGGAATGTAATTTCCTCCCTGTTAGGTATTTCAAAGGATGGTTTCTCCATGAACACTTTTAGCCAACACGCTTCTGCGTGGCTGCCTCTGTATATAAACCTACTGACAAAAACACGCCATCACATGCATCAGCTTCTATTACTGGAAGGCAACTCGAAACGCTGCTCCGATAATCTTAGGATTGTGAGCCATCACCATCTATGTACATGAAAGAAGATGATCTATATTGTGTGCAAAAGGCGATGTTCCTCATAATCCTGAACGGGTGGATTGGATCGATTTAAAATGAGCTTGGAATGACAGAGAGAGAGATTCATGGTCTCATAAGAGGTGGGAGACAGAAAACAGGCAGTGATTATATTCCCCAGGCTTGCTCTAAAATATGAAAACATGGGAAGGTTAAGGAAGAGATAAATAAAAAAAAATAACACCATCGCACCACAGAGAATTACCACCTTGTGGCTTGAGGTGAAAAAATATCATTCACAATGCATGCATCAGATGTTACAAATAGGGGAACTATTTGTAACATCTGAGAACACCTCAGAGAAAAACACTATTACCTTGCATCTTGTTATGCAGGAGCAAAAGCTGAAATTATTCTGATATTATTTCATTAATAATGCAGGACATACTGACGATGCTGGAAGGGACATTTTTTCATTATTTATTATTTCCAACTTCCAGGATCTGACAAATGTTTTGATATTTTTCTCACTTGACTGAATTACTTGACCAATATCAGCGTAGCGAGCTCGCTGATATTGCAACTTAGCAGTATATTCAAAACTATAACACACAGAAACTACATCTGCTTGAGTATGACATTAAATGCATGTGCAAAGTTGAGCAGAAATGCAGGGAGGAGGGGGAGTCTGGGTGTTCTTCTGAACCTCTCCCACTGTGTGACACTGCAGTGTGTTTAATTGGAGCAAACATCATTAAAGACGAAAGTAAAACAACATGAATGCTTGTGGTGTCTTATCGGCTCTTAGATTAGACTTGGTAGTTTGGCATCAAACATTTTGCCAGATCCTATTAGTGTAATTAGCTCCTGTGATGATCACTCAGTGAGATAGGCCTTCAATGGAGCCATTGACCTAGAAGAATCTGAATGCACTGCAACATAATGAAGACAACAACACATTCAGAAGTACTACGACAATGAGTTTCAAAAGGGATCTTAAAGCTGTTGCTTCTATTTCCTCTCATTTTACCCCCTCACTGACGAGACAAAAGCATCAAATCATATTTTCATGTGTGCATGGAAATGTAAAGCAGAGTTTTTGCAGGTTAAACAACAGCTAAAACTCATCTGAGGAAATTGATTGTAAAATTTGTAAAAACCGTGAAAGAAATGGGGGCATGACGGGTGAAGAAGGATCAGCGATCACACGACGACATATTTTTTCCTTTGTATGAACAAGACTTGGAACCAGACACTCCATTTAAAACAGCAGAAGTCTTCATTTCCCTCTGGAGGAGACACATGTCTTATAATCATCCAGCAACACACAATCCAGACATATGGCGCTTTCATTCCTCCGCTCTTGTGTCTGCGCTCATGCTAGTGGTGATTTCATTCCCTACTTTTTTCTTCCTGCGAGAATGAATGGCTTATAACATGAATAATTAGTGACTGTGATGAATTGCAGTGATCCTCATCCCAGGGGGGCCAGACCAGAAGTCTTACTCAAAGACGACAGCCCTCCACTGTCTTTAAGTGAGCTATTTTTACCCTACCAGTCAACAGGCAGTTGGGGGATTTCACTATGTTCTGCTTAGTCTTTGGAAAATACTCTATAATTACTGCGTGGTACATCTGTGTGCAAATTAAGATATCATGTCTAATTAAACCTCGCGAAAGGCAGACGCTACGGTGTAAGGGTTGGTAGCATGGCTTGCTAACTCTTCTCCTTACCAGTATTTCAACTGGCATTCCTACTGTACAAACCGGAGAACATATTCAGTTACTGTAAATGAGCTGGCCTTGACTCAATGCACCTAAGTAATGCAGCAGCGCAGCAGACACTGAGCATTAGTGAGGACTACAAGGACACAGTATGCTCATGGAGTGGAGTTGAATGTAGATCAACGGGGATTTAAAGTGAAACCATATGAGGACAATCACATTCCAGTCATCAGTTGAGGGCAACATGGGTTGGAAAGGAAGCTGTAAATACATTATATAAATATATTTCTGTTGGTAAGACTCTTATTCAAGGTGCCGATATGTGTCACGTAGCATGTAATGATTCCAAGCGCTGCCCCAAGTTCAACAGTTTATTAGTTGTTTTTTTTCCTCTTTGCTATTTCTCGATTGCAGCTCAGGCATGATTTGTAACATGATGTCAGCTGGCTATGACTGGATGTCAACGGGCAAACAAAGGAGTCCAAAGGTTACGCAATGACTCATTGTCTCAGCAAGTGTTATTTCAGCCAATGATTAGCTCCGTCTGACATTTTCCCTCAGTCCCCCTCTATTGACCGGCTAATTCCATTAATTCATTCTTTGAAGTGCCGTGAGAGGAACTCCATAGTCGTTCATCAGAAGGCCCCGTTTCAGCTATTTTCATTAGTACAACCCCTGGAGGCTTAGTAAGTAACGCCTGAATAAAAAGTGGGGGTGGCCTGTATGATCATATGATCAGAGAAAGAGGTTATGGGAACTCATCAGTGGTTTGAGACCACAGTGGAGGAGGGAGGGGGGTGTTGACGTAAGGTGATGTGGGATGAGGCGAGCTGTAATGGCAGGGTGGAGGCCTATCTGCTGTTCCACCACCTCCCTCCTTTGCATTTCATTCTGCATTTGTAGGATTTGATGTAATTATCCTGGATAGTTTTGGATGCGAGAGACGGAGAGTCGGGGAAATGGATAGAGAGAGAACACAAAAGTCACTAGTGGCGCGCTGCACGCGAAGATCCGGCGTTGTTGCCATTAATCACGTTGGCCCCAAAACAAAAGGTTGATGCAGGTGTCAGAGACAGAGAGAAATGTTGGGCTAATGTGCCAATGGCTTCAGGGGTTATTTTGATTACTGCAATTATTTTATAAGTATGTTCATGTTTTCCCTGGCATTCACATTAGTCAATTATAGGCTGGGATTTCCGGGGTGACTCATTACTCATGTCAGCATTTGCAGACACAGTATTATATTTTGTACAGTATGCCCTACAAATAGAGTGCATGCCAAGTGTGAAAGCTACATGATTCGCCCGGCGAACAAAATATTTAAGTTAATGTACGTACTTTTACTACTCAGATCATTTTGGCTGATCACTACAAAACACAGAAAATAAATAAATAAGCCGAATCCCATTCACACCTGGTCATGGCATGAGGGAAGAATAGGGGGAAAACAGCCAGGCTAGTGCCACCTGACTGATGAATACACTCATGCATGTGGACACTTGGCTGGCGCACAGAGAATAACAGGGAGGGGATCTGGCACTTCATCAAGTAGACCTACTACTGGGAATTCGCTGTGCGAGAGCGATGAGGATGATGCGTTTATCTTGCTTCCTCTGTGATGCATAACTGGCTCTGCCGGCCTCTCTCTCGCAGAGCACAGTATGCCTTCAAACCAGCAGCCGGGATGCATCAAACATTAGATGCTTTTTATTCACTCGATATATTCCTGAAAACATTTTTGTTTGGTTAAAGGAAGCAAAAGTGCACAGTGAAACCACTAGGGCCTTTTTCCTTTCTTCAGGAGGCATGTTGGTGCAGGTTTCTTCTGCAATTAAGAAACGGTGTCAGCATAGTTTTCCTGGAGAGTGACACGCCAGTTTCCCTACAACAATCGGGGATGCATCTGTGTTTGTGACATATTGTGGACATTCAGATGCCAAACCATTAGTGGATGCACAGAAATGAGGCTTATAGCGCTCCAATTCCTCATGATATTACAGCTCAGGGCGCTTACAAGATCATTTATGTGTGTGAGTTAATTGGCACCCAAAGAGCCTGAGAGAGGATGTTCTGAGAGCCCAGCAAACAGTAACTCACACCCAGGGCAACACTAATTATTCCAGGCTGCCCGCCAAACTCACAATATTACATCTTCACAAAGCCATATTACTGGGTGCGCTTGGTTTGTGTCACATGGTGTGGTAAGGGATTCTGTGTTGGGGCTAAAGAGAGTTGCCCAATAGAAGACGCTTTACCCGAGGTACCAGGTGGCACAAACGTGGAAAAAGAAGTATTCACATATATTCCTCTTGTACTTCAAGTACATCTTTTAGCAGAATTTGAACAATTACTGAATAGAAGTCTTCACCACTTGACAGTAAGTGGTAGTTTTCCATTGTGCAAAACTATTCTACATCTCTATTTCGGGCTGTATTCTATAATTGGCTGGAGTTGCAGAAGTAGAATTTACTCCAAAATGACCAAAATGACCAATCACCAAAGTGATGTTATTACCTGCTTAAACATTTTGGTGAATGATGTGGTCTTTGGTATCTTTGGTATCAAGTTTTGTTGCTCATGCTCCTTAGTTGCCTTTTTTACTTTTTAACTAGTCATGCAACGAAAGTCAAATATTATTGTAAACATGCTACGTTGTGCAGCTCATTGGGTTCAGCAGCCCTTAACAAATCCAATATTGCACACCCCTCCGAACTCTGTGTTATTCATCAAGCTGCACCTTGACCGAATGCATGACCCCGTTGCTACTCACATAAAATGAATTAAACCACAGGGACCTCAACGATCAATCAAACGATCAATTATGATATTTATATTTAATTTGGTGCATAAATGCTCATTTTCTCTCTGAAATGGATCCAAAACATATTGTCTGGCGCCATGTTGATTGTAGACACATCAGTGCTGAACGTCCACTGCAGTAAATAGAAGATTTCCCCCCTTGACTGACAGCAAACTGGTGACAAATCTCCTCTATCCCTTTAATTCTGCTGAGAATGTCTGTCTCTGTGATCACCAACTACAACAATCATTGCAGCTAAGCACCAAAAAGGCCCTTGCTTACTGCATTAGCATGATTGCTAAGAGGAAATCCGGGTGCACAGACAATGGTGAGGAGAGAAATCATGAAAGTGGCATAAATATGGAGGGGATAAGGGGAAAAAATTGAAAACCCAGCGAGGTAAATAAGATTTGCCTCTATTTCTGCTGATGGCTGTCAGAACACTGGCACTTTAAGCTGTAGATATGGTGGCAGCTCAGGGTGTGTGTGTGTGTGTGTGTGTGTGTGTCTGTGTGTGT
>OOFE01042307.1:4483-16418 GCA_900323365.1 Monocentris japonica | reverse complement strand
TTTGTGTGTGTGTGTGTGTGTGTGTTACAAAAAAAAAACAGATATATTGTTGTCATATTGATATTATCACCAGATAATAATGCAGATTTTTGGATCAACTTCATATCAGTACAGGCTCACATATTAGATTTTCAGATTTTGATGAAGCCAAATGAAAAGTAAAATCAAATAAAATTTGAAAATCATTCAAATATAAGGAAGTAAAGGAAGGAAATGGAGGAGCTTTTTTACAAGGTGAGATGGACAGAGAGAGAGAAACATAGTTAGACAGATAAAGAGAGGGAACATCTGAAAACTCATTGCCTCCCCTCTATGTCCTAGTCCTTTTGAGTGTACCAGCATGTTATTGCCAGAAAGAACGCACCAGCGTCTGAAAACAACATACTGAACGAGAGTTGCTGATGTTGCGTTATAGTTCAGCAATAATGACCAAGAGGCTGTGGTTTACCCTGTATTATCGTCATGGGTGTTGTAAGGTTCGACACCAAGCAGACAGCCAGCTAAACCAAGCTGCAGTATTAACATACAGCAACAAACGAAACTAGATTACCATCTGGGATTCAGATACACATGAAACTACTGCTAGATAGTGGGCTAGTGAATGTGCACTACAATGGATTTGACACTGAAAGCCTGCAAATAAATAAATTACTGTAGAGAAAGAATGAGATGCTAACAAGAAATTGGATGTCAATATTTCTTGCCAAGTGTTTGGTGAAAATAACTGCTGTTTCAGTGATGGAGTCAATGTTTCTACAGTAACATTAATCTGGACACTGATATTAGGACAGGTATGAATAATCCATGACAGCTCTGGGATATCATGAAATGATACCATTGTACAATTGTCTCTTGGCCAATCAAAAACCGTGGCTGTAACTACCTGCTTTATAAACTGGTAAAGCATGCACTGTGAGCAATCAGAGCCCTGTATTTTTCTCACCAGTATGATAGTGCAACAGCAGGTCCTGGCTGTGGTCTCCAATAGTCCTGGGGTTGAAGTCCACAGTCACCTGCATGCTCTCGCCTACACCAAGAGTCCCAACAGAGGGCGTCACTGAGAAGGGACTGGGATCAAATAGAATAAAATAGAATAGAATAGAAGAGAAGAGAAGAGAACAGAACAGAACAGAACAGAAGAGAAGAGAGAAGATGACTTATTAAATTTAAATGAACCGTTGTACAGTCATAGATGTGTATTTATTGGGTATTTTTCAGTGGCTTCCAATGTACTCAGCCAATTGGACATGAGGACTGAAACTGTTTGTTTTTTAGGAACACATAATACATATTAAAATCATTCAAATACAGTAAACATAAATAGATCCCCTACTGGTTCTCACCTCTGTGTGAGTAGTTGGAACTTGGCCTGGCTGTTTCCTATGTTGCGGACTAGCTGGGTCCTCTGTGTGGAGGCTTTGACCGGACAGACGGGCAAATGGAGCTGGTCACGAAAGTCGAGGATGGCCCGCGGCCCAATGGCACGGATTGGGACCTCAAACCTCTCCCTCTCGGTCACACAAACCAGCCGGTGGAGGTAGTCCTGGATGGAGACACAAACACATACACACAGCGGGTCAAACACTTGTATTCACAACTCAATATTTCCTTGATGTGAGTGATGCAGAGCTATACAAATAGGCACTCTTTGGTAAATGAGCTGCTTTGTGGCAACCACGGAGCTAGTACACCATTGTTGTTGATGTTAGTTTCTAAAAGAGTTTTGTGTTCTTGTGTGTACACCATTTAACAAAACCGTTAAAAAAAAAAACTCAGCGAAAACAGTTCAGTTTTCACAGTTAACATAATATTGCTACGTGTCATGTTCACCTTTCCTTCTCAATTTTTACTTTCACGCACAATATCAGGACAAAAGGATGTGCTTGTGTAACCTAATGACTGACCCTTGACCTTTAACCCTCTGACCCAGCCTCTTTTTCCTCTTTTAAGTACTTATACCTGAATGGATAGAATGAGTAGTCCCAAATTCTCAAATTGACATTATTGAATGGTCTTTTGGCTGGTACACATATGATGGCTGGCAGTGAACTTTTTATAACGCTGTCATGAAAATAATACATTGGCAGCGTACATGAGAAAGCTGATGTGCTACCATGGCAAAAGTATCATTTCACTCAGCCATCCAGCAATGTTTGGTTTGTCAATTCCAATTTTCTCATAGGGTGTCCACAGATGAAACAACGCTCATTTCGATGACACTATTAAAATTCTCTCACTTCTGTATTACCTCCATTTACAAGATGATAGCTAACAATGCACATCTGCATGCTCTGCACATATTTCTGTCCATATTCATAGTTCATATTTTCATGTTCAAGTGAATAGCTGCAATGCATATTTATTTGTTCTCCCATATTGGGAGCAGCTGGCAATCACACACAGTGATCTTAACCTGTGATCTGTCAATGAAAACGCTGTATCTTTATTTTGTTCTGTATATATTTTTGCTGTATTATTTGTTTTGAATGCATTTAGTATGTGTGCTTATTTAATATCACTCTATTGGCTTATTCTTAGCTATATCCTATTCTTTGTTCCTGCAACAACCCAATTTCCCCACAGAGATGATTAAAACTTCATCTAATCTAAATTCTGTGGCAGCCTTCTTAAGTGTGCCACTGGAGATTACCATGATACTCCATGATGCTCTGTGGCTCACTCTAGCTACCATTTCGATCTACTTTAATTCTACTGACGGGCCTAACTTCTCCCTATCTCCAGTACCTTGTTTTCCTGTGGGGTGAAGAAAACGGTGAAAGTTGTGGCCATTCCTGGTGCAACCTTGTTAGACGCACCCTCTGCACCGACCACATGGAAATACTGTGAGTCTTCCAGCACCACCTTCACTTGCCGGGAAACCTTGACAAAAAAAAATCAACAAACAAGCAGCGAGAGACACACTTTATAAACCTGCAAACATCACACTAGAACAAACAGAGTCAGACAAACACACACACACTCTCTCCTTTATCTGCACTTATGGACAAAAGCAGTCAAAACATAGTATCAGTGCACTATTCTTTTTTTATTGATGTACTGATATCAACATCAGTTCAGCGCCTATGTTGTCATTGTAATTGCACAGACCTTATCATTATTGAGGAGGAGTAGAGGCAGCTTGTAGGTCTGTGGAGGAGTGAAGTTCTGGAAGACCAGCTCAGATGGGAAGGGCTGGAAAAGTGCCAGGTCCATATCCACCAAGGAGAACTGACAACACAAACACACACACATTTTTCAAAGTGGCAACCAGTGAAATGTCCCCAATCTTATGATGGAAGTGCTTGAAGTTGTTTTTTTCCCCTCAAGAACACAACACACACTCTTCCCCTTCCTGTCCCGCTGACTTTCTCTCCTTACACACACCACACCTTCCTCTCTCTTTGAAGGTGTATGCACACACATACACTCGCACATTACACACACTCCCTCTCACTACCGCGCTCTGACTTTCCCTGATTCAGGGTTATTTTAAATTATTTTATTTCCCTTCACACACATTTTGTTGTGTTTTTTTTCACCATTCTCCTCTGTGATGAGTTTTGGTGTCATTTGGTTTCTGTGCCCAGTTCACCTGTGTCTGCGCTTGTCATTTAGATTTTTTTTCTCTTTTTCCTTTGATGTGAAACACATTAAAGCCGCATGGGATTTGTTTTGTCTTACCCAGGTTTTATCATATGTATGAGAAAATGAAGTCAACCTGAAGTAAACCTAAAGGATTTTCTAAATCTGTCTATCCAGAATCCAGAGAGTAAGACACCTTCTAAATTCTCCAAAAGTTCACAAAGCTTTACCATATAGATGAGAGTACATAGTATTCAGTCACATTGGTTGCCCTCTGCCCATCAATTAGTCCCTGCTGACTAAGGAGAAGCAGCAACCGTTCAGTGTAAATGACCTCAGTAGACAGCAGATGCTCTGTATGCAGGACACCAATGATTAAATAATGAGAACTTTGAGTGCATTGTTGTTTTCTTTTTCTTTCTGAACACACCTGCCTCTGCAGTCAAGCCTATCCCATGCATTCCTTTAATGAGAGATATTTGAATTGTTCTGAATTTATATGTTAGTTGAGCCAATAGGTGGTAATCGCATTTTGACCTCAGTGGGGGAGTAGGCCAATCTTTGAACAAAGTGTAGTAGCTAGGCCTGGCTAGTGTGTAACTAAAAATACTCCAAAGCTGAGAGTGAACAAAGAATGTACAGAAGCAATTATGTACTGTATATTATATATCCCTGTGGTCTTAAAGTCTTTTGCAGTGAAGAGACAGCTTGTCAAAACCAAATGTAGCATTTGCTGGGACTCCAACTCCGATGGATTCCCCAAGGGTTTCATTCTCTTAAGATGAAAGTCAGGCAAGTCTGTAGACAGCAGTAGTGACAGCAAACTCCTGTCTACCTTTTACCTTTCGCTGTGGGCTGCCTTACTGATGGTGTTGTACTAACATCAGTTTCTAGCAGCAAATTCATAAAACACCCTAATGTTTACCATGTTTAATTGGTGTCATCTGTGCAGTTAACAACGCCTTCAATATAATAATACAGAATCATTTCATTTGATTGTGAGTGAAAGCAAAGCACAAGCTGTTAAGCTGCCACCACAGTAGCTGCCATTTACTTTGTGATGCGTGGTCTCGCTCATGTCTAGCAGCTCCAGGATGCGGGGCGGGTGCATCTCGTTGGTGTTGGCCAGGCGCTCCTCTGTAGACTGTAACATCTCTTGGGTATAAATAGATGGAGTCACCTGCAACCACACAGCGGCACAGTATATTTTGCTAATTGCATTGATAGTCAGTGTTTCGTATTAATTCAGCAGCGATTAGCCACCACAGCAACAAAATTACCACTCCAGCTTGAGAAAATGGGAAATTAAAAGAACAATATAAGTTAGCCCTATTTTCCCCCAAAACATTGAAACTACTGATGATAATAATACCTAGGACAGGGAAAACAGAGCCCAAACTTGTTCCAAAGCAGGAACAGATGTAGAACAAAGATGTATTAAGTGACAAATGTAGACACACAGAAATTACACATCTGTACACATTTCTATCATATCCACCATTCTGAGTTTGAAGGTAGCCAGGCACCTATTGTGATCTGAATTGGACACTGTATAGGAGTGTGGACACCCACAAATGTAGTCTCTCACGTCATCAGATGTTTTTGATCTGATCTCAAAAAACGCATTGAAAAGACAAGTGTAACCAGGGTCTTCTAGAAATTTTAACTAAGATAGTTCATAACGAACACAAGAGCTGTAGGCTGTCAGCTATGACACACACATACTGTATGCACACACAGGATACATACACATACACACAGAAACATTGGCCTCAGCCTTTTATGCACTCCTAGAATGTTAATATTCTCTCCCTTCAGAAGGGACCATCTGCAGCATTTTGTGGTTAATATCTCCTCCACACAATCATCTAGCATGTCTTTATCAGTGCACCAAGCAACAAATACGGAAAATCTAACTGCACTTAGCCTTATTTCAAAGTCAGGGTAGAAAGGGATTTCAGCTTCAAATCTAAATGAATAATGTAGCAGAAGGGGTTACTGTATATGCAATATTTAATAGCTGCCAGTTAGGTGTGTATTCATAACACACACTCTATTACTCAGAGACAACTAAATTGCTCTATGCACTATTCGTTTGGAAGGTAAGTCATGAAATAAGTTGGCATCTCTTCCAAAGACAAAGTACATCTCCTAAAATGTATTCATTCAGTGTTAACAGTGGAGAAACTCAGGCAGGTTGGCCTAGCGGTTAGAGAGACCGACCCATCACCGGAGGGTTGCTGGTTCAATCCTCAGCACCACCAGGAGGGCACATTCCAGCTGTGAGCTGGTGATTGAAAAATGACTGGTGCCACAGCTACAGTGCCCACCAACACTGCCGAAGTGCCCTTGAGCAAGGCACCCAACCCCCAACTGCTCCAGGCGCGCTGTCCGGTAGCTGCTGCCTGCGCTGTCCTCTGACCGGAAAAGTGCATGTGTGTGGGGTGATGTGTGTGTATCTAGTCAGAGGTAGGATGCAAAGAAAGAAATTCACTGCATATGTACATGTGTTAGTGCCAAATAAAGTTGATTCATCAACCGGTTCTTCTTCTTCTACCAGTCGGGCTGTTGAGTATTGCGATTCAAATGCTACATTTAGAACTATTACATAATATCCTCATTTCTCATTTCTTTTTACTCCACTCAAAGAGTAAAAAGACAAAGAGGTACAAAGATACTGAGTTCACCTACTACAGTTACTGTGCAATGTATAGTATCCTTATATTATAGCTTTTATTATTAGTAACAAAAAGAAGGAGTACAATAAGATGTCATTCTTTACCTGTCATAATTGATACTAGCTTTGTGGATATGATTAAAAGAGAACCATCCCCAAACTTTGGGCTGAAACTGACCCATCACATCATTTGTAAGGACGGGTAATCAGTTTTTGTGGAGATAATATTTGAACATACTCAAAAATCCTACTGATGTTCATTTGAAAGTAACTAAGCACTTAAATTGAGTACTTTCATAGTGAGCTACCCTCCCAGTACGTCTAACTCTTTTCACCTCTGTCAGAGTGGGAACTAGGAAGAAACAAGAACAGCCAAGGAGAGACCAGAGGTCTAAAATTGCTGAGCTGAATGCACTCACGAAAACAGTGCAGTCAGATATTGATTTCTGTTCACTCTAAGATGCCAAGGTAATTATTAGGACAGTCTGTCATTTGAAGCAGCATTTTTCAAAGACTGGGATTTTGCCCAAAGGTGGGTCATGGGAAATCCAATGTGTCCGTGAGAAATACTGAGCTTCAATTGGCTGAATAATTTTGACTGGACAATTCTAATTTTGTGTGAGGTTACAAGTTACATATGTTATGTTGCCATAAAGTTGTCAAAAGCTGCAAGGTAGGATACACTGAATAAAATACTCATGGCTTACACAATGGCCAATTTGGAACACAATAAAATTGCCTTTGTAAAAATAGGCCCACAGAGGAAAAGTTTGAAAAACACTGACATTAACAGCACACCATCCTCACCCTTCTTGACCTGTCCTCTCTTAGGACAAGTTTGTGATTCCGGGGGAGAGCCGCTTTGCTCTTTAACAACTTTGCTCTCGAAGGAACCTGGATGGTTGTCATTTTGAAGTTGTTTTGTAGCAGATTCACCTGCAAAACAATGAAATAGAATAGAAAAGAAAACAATGCAATATAATAGAACAATGAAATGCTATTTAAATCAGTAGTGTTAGGTAAGTTGACGTAGTAACGTTACTATACTTTATTACATGGCTCTGGTGACGACTTGATTGACTGGCCAGCGAACGTATTCTGAGGTCTGTTGTTTGTGAATAACAAGACTGCTGTTTGACATAACGAACCGTTTCACATGTAATCGTATCACTCCGCATTCAACACGTAGAAATCAACAAACTGGACCGTTAGGTGATTTCTAATCAAATTAGCTCTCGACACCTTGTGCTAAAAAGACGTTACCCCTCGGTTGATGCAGACAGTCCTGCTGTACTATGTTTGGCGGACGTTTGTACTTTGGCTTGTGATAAAATCATTTTAAATCAGCGTCCAATAATAAATGCCATTGGTAAGCATGCCATAATGTACAGCAAGCCGGTCATGACTTTCTCGATTCACGCTTTAGGGTCTTATTTTACTACACCAGCTCGCTGTACATTATCCTTTACATAAACGCTCCCAACACGATACAAACCTGAAACTACGCAGTTAAACCCGTTTTCTTGTTGAATTGCAAAACGTAAAGCCTTAGCAATTATAAAGTTAAATGTACGGTTAATTTACATCGCGCTCTCCCAGACTCCCAGACACTCAAATCAACTTTGTTGTGCGTGTATCGTTGCCGCGGCAACGCGTGCATTGCCCTCCCAGTAAACCGTTTTCTGATTGGCCCGCGGCGTTGAACTGGGATAAGGGCACGGTTAAACACATTGAAAGCCCAAGCGGAAAAAAAATCAATTTCGTGTAAACTTCAAAACACAAAAAAATATATTTGTCCATGTAGATGACAACCTTTAGAGATATATTTAATATTGAATTGCTGAGCACGATGACAGGGCAGGAATTTCCTCCCTAGTTCATGTCTTTACAAATCCAATTACTTTCATCCCTCTTGATTGACTGTGCTCATGACACAGATAATTGGAGTGATATAGTAGAGGGGTTCCCAGTGTTTTTCGTGCCCCCAAGTAGAGACACTAGGGGACACTGACCCCCATTTGATAAGGGTTTTGTCCCAGAGATGTTGTCTATATTGTAAGTGGTGTGAAAGAGACCTCTGATCAGAATAGTCATTCTTATTCATCCTCTGCTGCTGAGTGAATGAAATAGTAATGAAGTTAAAGTAACCCAGGGACCGTGGTCAAAATACAATTGTTCAAATTAAACTGCCTCAAGGAGTCCCTAGCCCCAAGGGAACCACTGATATAGAAGTAACTAAAAAGGTAGTTAAACTATGAACTCCAGTCGGTGATCGTGAGGCAAACAACCACCAAATCCAATCCAACAAGCAAAATCCAGTCACATTTTCAGAGCAGAATTAAGTTTTGTTTGATTTTCTCAAAAAGACAATTTCATCTTACACCATTTTGTTGCTAAATAAGCCTGCTATGATGTATACGAGGAATTCATTTCATAAAGATTGATATTGAACCTTAAAAGGAGCATGCATTTTATTTCACACATAAAAGAAAAGGGAAAACTGAGTTCAGGCACATTTTCCCTGCACTACATCCCTGGCTATTGGTTTAAAAGGGTTTAGCTAATCTCACTGAACCTTTTGATCATGCAGGATTTTTTCTAACCTATCTATAGCCTAACCTTCAGTGAGTCTGTGCTTTGAGTTATTGTGTATGTATGTGTGTTTATCTGTGTTTGTGTGTGTATGTGTGTGTGAACAGTGAACATTTTGGGGAAAGCATTCTTAAAAAGAATGGTTCTTCAGAGAATCTTTGTGGCCAAAATGGTTCTTTATAGAAGCATTACTATTTGAAGACGTATTTGCCAACTTATATGGCTCCAAGGGTATCACGCCGCCTTGTTAACATTTAATTCGACCTATGAATAGTATGAAACAAGCAAGGACGTTTATTGCTTAGCGAAGGGCCAATATACTGGATATATCACTCCCTCTCATGTTATTGGTGAATTCTAGCTTATCTCATCTTATTGTATCTTGTCTTTTCTTTCATTTTCTTCTCATCTCTTATCTCATCTCAACTCATATTATCTTATCTTACGTTATCTTTTCATTTCTTATCTAATTCTTCAGTCGTGCTTTAAGAATTCTTCACTCTACAGAACAAAATGATTTGAATGGCAGAGCAGAAAAGTGGTCCAATCATCTCTTAACCAAGTCTGGACATTGCTTGAACTGCTTGAACACCATTTAATCCCCACTATGCTATCTCAACTGTAGCTGAGTGTTTTCCATCAAACAGGAATGACGAACCTTTTGATACAGAGACGATGGATATACTGCACAGAGTCATGTGACATTTGAGGATGCTTCTGGAGCACCTTCAGCACCAATAGTTTTGAACCAAAGAGTCAGTTTGGGGTACTGTTAACCACCTGCTGTCCTTAGGGTGCACCATAGCTGGCGTGAGTCTTGCATCACTGCTCTTTTTATATAATAATTTCTCCTTCACCATCTACCACCCTCTCACACCCAGACACCTATGCCTCTCGGCTCTTTATCCCCGCCTCTTTCTCGCTCTCTTTGTCTCTCTACAATTACAAATATTTCTTTCTCTTTGCCCTCTCAGAGCCATATTAATTTCTGTTTTATTTTCCTAAAAAGACACTATTTTCATATGACTTACACCATTCTTCTACTATGTTCTAACAATGTATACTGTAAAATAAAATGGGCAAATATTTCACAAATGAAAATGTAGTAAAACTGAACTTTACACTCTCTGCACTACATCTGCGGCTATTGGTTTTAAAGACTTTAAGAAATCTCACTGATTAGTGTATAGTTTTTCTTCTCATTGGCCAGGAATTGTTTTCCTTTTTCTGTATCTCACTCTTTCAACCTCCATCTCTTTCTATCTCCTTCCCATTCTGTGTGTGCGTGCGTGTGCGAATAATCTGGCATCATGTGAACTGTTTATAAAACATAAAGTTAGACATGTACATGCAACTCTAGATCCCTGGCTAATGGTTTTAATGAGTTTAACCTAATCTCACTGACCAAGCATTAGTTCATGTTCAGATTTTCTTTTCAAGAAGCAGAATTTTTTTCTGACCTCTTGTTCTTTTTCTCACCTTTCTTTCTCTTTCTCTCTCTATTCTCACTGTTCCCAGCCCTGTCTCTTTCAGTGAACGGATCAGTGAGCTGCCCAGTGTGGCAGAAAATTGGATTTAGTCTTCTTCAAAGGGACCGGCAGCGTCCGTAGGCCCCGCCCCTCGTCCTCCCACCACAGTAACGTCATCACGCAGCGTGACCTCTTCATCGTCCGCTGCTGCTGAAACTCCATCCGCCACTCAAGTACTGTGAACTCAACACGGGAGCTACGACGTGAAAAAAAACAACAAATTAACACCGTTAGTAGATTCTTCCCACTCATCAGACATGGAAGCGGCAGCGTCCTCCTCTAATCAGTGCAGGTAAGATAGATAAGGCTGTGTCCTGGACTGCCTCAGGCTGGGCTGCTGCTGGCTGATCATGGTTGTCAAGGCTACGCAATAATTATGTTTAGTTCCAATGATGTTCAAAACATAACGCCGGTGCATAGCACACATTTTGATGTAGACTAGACTATTTCAACACCATTTTAGAATAGGCCAAGGCGTCAATAGCACGAACGGTTTATTTTGAGGATCAGGGGGGCTTCCCTCTACTTACATCCATAATCTGATCAGTCCAGAAAATAAATGAAACCATGCTCTCACTGAGGCAATCTTATATGTATCTTACAGGTGTGTATCTGTAAGTCTGTAGCTTCTTTATAAGGGATTTGTGTGTAAGCAAAATGCAGCTTTTACATAAATAATTAGAATTCCCTCATGAATCATCACACTACTCCTGCCAGATCGTGGGCATCACTTAAAGAGACAGCCCTGACGCTTCCGCGGTTCACTGGAGTGTAGGAAACAGTCATAGTTGGACCGGGGCAGCAGTCAGACTCATTTGTGTTTGAGAGTCGAGCTGCGTTGTGTCTGCTAAAAGCGGCCATTGAGCCTGCAGGCCGTTCCGTTCCGCTCCGAGCCTGCCAGGGAGTGGGAGCCCGGTGGCTGAATGGAAAGTGCTGACCCAAGCTTGAGGCCGACAGCACCACGGACAGCTCCGCGCGCAGCCTGCTAGTGCTGCGTGGAGCAGCAACCCGGAAGCGATGGGGCGGGAAGACGGGAAGGGGTTCCCACTTTTGTCATAAAAGTTAAGAAGCCCACATTCTGTCAATATTTATTTTGAGTTTTATATAATACAATTGTTAACATAGCTTTCTTTTTCTGTTTTCAAAAGACGAGCTGAAGTTAGCACCCAGTATCACTGTTGTTAAGTCAGTTTTGAAAATGTCAAAAGGTTGCTGTGCACCTTTTTGCCTTACAAATACAAAAATTCTCTTAAAGAGCAGGGAAGTACTGCTTGGGAAGCAATGTGTGATCAGCTGGCTGAAGTTTGTTAGCATTTTTAGAAGTTTAAAACAAGTACTGTAGATTTTATTAGTCCTGAATTTGTTTCTCAAAAATAACAACAAAACATGTGACAGATGACAAGGCAAAGATGTCATACTCATTGTTAAAATACATTAAGTGCTTACCTTTCACAGTTAAACTATCAGTCTGTCTAGAAACGGTTAATGTGTTCAGCAGTGGGTAGCATATACAACACAATTCATTACATTCCAGTATTGGAATTAATAATAATTA
>OOFE01042301.1:0-10515 GCA_900323365.1 Monocentris japonica | reverse complement strand
TACAAGAATGCTGTCTAGGCAGGTAGCTCGCTCATTCACATAGAGGTTATAGATTCAGACCTTGGTCAAACGGTATTAGCAAATACTTTAAATGGTTTGTTCAAGTCTACTTCCATGCCAAATGGATGGTATTGGTAATAAAATGAGATACAAACAAAGTTGAAACCAATTAAAGTGTACTCCTCTGTGGCTGACAGAGCCGACACTATCTGAATCGTCTTGTTGTGGTGAACCCTGCCACTGTAGTACTACAAGCGTGCTCAAATAGGCTCTACAATTTATTTGCAGATAAGAAGAAGAAATGATATTCTGGATATGTGATTTCTGTATTGCAGGGAAGTTGCCCTGGTTCTACCATTTAATATGTTTTGGTCATGTCAGACTGTCAGGAAATGACGTGAGATAACGCACACTGTGGCACGCCGGTGACACTAGAGGAGAGGAGATATCTTCTCTTGTCAGTCTGCACACACACACACACACACAGTCTAGCACAAACTGTCTCAGGGGTGTCATCAAGGTATGTATGCACGTGTTTGTGTGTGTGTGTGTGTATGTGTGTGTGAAAGAGAGTGTGAGAGAGAGAGAAAGAGAGAGAGGTCCATAGAGTAAATATAGAAATGAAACAGTATCTTGTGATCTCATACACACACCTCTGACCTTATCTAATGGTGTCAGCACAAGCTGTTGACTTTCCTTTTCCACAGCAAGACTCTAAACAGCACAAACTGAACCAACTGACGAAATACAGTTAAGCTCCCAAATTTGGCTTTTAGTTGTATATATTTGTATATATCTTCTGTATGTTTTGTGCATTTTAAATATTGTTTTTTTTCCCCCAAGAAATTCGATAGCAGTTGACATTGTAAACTGGTTAACTGTTAAACTGTTAATTCTGTCTAGTATAACTGCGACTACTACTGTTACTACTATCACTAGTACTGCTACTACTTATCTCACTCTGTCTTTTATTTACCTTTATTGATTATTGCTGGTTGTGTTTGTAAATCACTTGAAACATTATTACATTAGTAGGACTCGCTGATTGGAAACAATTTCCTTAAAGCTCAAAACCCAGGCCCGTTTCGCTCCAACCTTTACAGCCAAAGCAAAAGCAAGCGACTGACGAGGCAGTAGTTCTAAGATGAACAGGTCTAGACGGCTCAGCAGGGTATTTACCTGTACCTGTATAGCAGGGTATTTACCTGTACCTGTATAGCTGGGTATTTACGTCCTCTGCTGGCTAGAAGTGGTTATTGCATGTTCCAGTAGCTCCTATTACTATTACTACTAGCATAGCTACTGTTACTACTAGTACAAGTACAACAACAACTACTTCTAATAATAATAGTACTATTACTACTGCTAGAAAGCCCTTATCCGTGAGGGATAAAGATAAGGTTTATAACAGATTAGTCTCCCTGAACCGCTAAGTTTAGACCTAGACATACTGCTGTAAATCTAGATACCTCCTTACGTAGTGAAGGTTTGAAGACTGACATCATCAATATTAGTTCACTCTCAACCAAGGCAATGCTGATTAATGACCTGATTAAGGAGCACATGTGCACAGGAGCTGAGAGCAAAGCTGATCAACAATGTATAGGTGTTACATTTGTCCATTGTTGCATGGGCTGGTACATTGATTTGGCACATTAAAGCTGCACGCTGTAATTTTTTCTCTGTCAAAATAAAAGCGCCTTATCAGTCAAAGTGACATGTATCGGGACTGTGATGGAAAATACTATAGAATCCTTTATTTTCTACATATGAAAATGCCCTGCAAATTTAAGTTTATTACAATGATTTTGAGACAGTCAATCCATCAGGGTCTAAACAAACTCGGCTGTTTGTATTTCACCCTCCGCAATCTCCCACCACACCTGAATTCATCTCCTGTATGAATATCCATCTCACAAGATGGGAAATCATATTTGGTGATGTATTTGATGTTACTGTTGTTACATCATCGGCATTATATTTTCCCCTAGTCTCACCAAAGGAATTACTGTATTTATTGCAGAGCACCATCGATTATTTGATTCCAAAACATTTAATTATCCTTTATGCGGAGTGCATTCGCAAAATGGGTCCTCTGATTCATGTCTGGACTAGGACGTACAAAGCCAAACAAGTCCAACGTAAAAAAACGAGAGCTTAACCAAGTCCTTGGCAAAGAGACACCAAGTAGCAGTCGCAAATCATTGGGGATCTTTGGCCATCAATGGCATTGAGAGTGGGCCTGTACAAAGTAAGGTGCTGACAGTTGTTGAAAACGGTGAAGTAATATCAGAGCATTTCCAGCTTGATATGTCAAGTGAAATAAGTAGACCATTGCACTGGGCTTATTGTTTGTACAGACTTGGAGGATGGGATGCCAGCGTTCAGCAAAACTGTTGGTATATCGTCAAAAGATGGAAGCTATTTTGTAGCATCTCAAATGGAGACTATGTTTGTTGAGCACTTCCAAACAGGGAATTTTTCAGTCATCAAACTTGACGAGTTTCGGTTGTCAAAGCCTTTTGATGTCCAGACAGGCTGTGATGCTGCGCTGTGTAGAGGGGAAATTGATGAAAATGGTGGGGAGATTGTATGCACTGTTTTGTTATGCCCTTTTGTTAAAAAAAAGAAAAGAATAAATAGAATCTTGTGAAAGATGTGTGATGGCTTATTGCATACTTACATAGAAACACCAGTCCAGAATACATTGAGTCTTCAGAAACAATTATCAGTGCAATACTGTTGTTTAAACCTTGTCAGTGTAAATTCTTAACTCCCACAGTATGAACTGGCAACACTAAAGCAGTGTTACTTTCACACCAGCCCAGTGTTGGTTTGCAGATTGACATGACATGATGGATTTTGACATGAACGTTTTTCTACATCTTAGCAAAGCCTCTCCATCAAACTACATCAGTTCTGTTGTTTTTGTTTGAGGTCCTTGTGTTGTGTCTTTTCATTCATTCATTTCATTCTATTTACTTCATTGCCCATGGGGCCCTATACTCTCAATCTTTAGATGACCTGTGTGATTTCATGTGGGACCCAGTGACTCCATAATGTTCTTATCATTGGTGATTTCAACAGTAAATAACACTTGTGGTCCTCTTCAAAAGGCTTGGTCAGAACTTATGGATACCTTGCGTTCAACTTGTTCATGAACCCACCCATCACAGCGGTAACACCCTCGACCTGGTCCTCTTTTTCATTTCAGGCTGTGGGTGCGGATGGACAGTACCTTTGTGGTCCACGCTGATATCCATGCACCGGGTGACATTCTCGTGATGACCTCGATGACGATAGCGGCCCAGTTGGCGTGGATGTCCCACGTCAGATCCAGGCGTCTCACTCAAGCGTTCTTATTGCGTTTATTCTGTGTATTTTGTTTATATTCTACTGTGTTATCCACATTTAATTCACTGACCTTACTTGCCCACCCTCGGGATCCACTGCACACCCGACCCTCCTGGAAGGGGAATCCCTCTCTGTGAACCTCTTCCCAAGGCTCCTTCCTTTTTTTTGTTTTTACCTAATGAGGTTTTCATCAACCAAATCACAAACCTAATCAAAATTAAGTATTTGTACATTTTTTTCTGGCACTTTCTGGCAAGTTACAAAGTGCTCATTACGGAGATGATAATGTGACAGATAGTGATGGTATTGTCTGTTTATATGTGACAGCAAAAACACATTCTTAGCCTACAGTCATCGATAACTCTAGCTGGTTGACTCTGGGCTACTTCGTACGGTTATTATTATTAACCTTGAATGCAGGTATCCGGGGTTGAAAGGTGCCTTATGTTTTGCCACATACGAGTTGTGCTGTGGCACAATGCAATATGAGTTTTCTGACGAACGAACACCTCACAAATGTTTTGTTTACAAATAAAGGGAAAAACAAACAATGGCATGGTGAAAACCTCTCCAGTGCTCACAGGGACAAGTGACTGACACACACACATAAGACAATGACAACAATCCCTTCAGCCAGGTACTATTCTAAGCAGTCCTGACAACAGCTCCATGACTCAGTGGTTTATGAAAGGTTGCATGACCTGTGTAAACCATAGTCCTAGTTTCTCCCATTGTCGCCCATTGAGTCATTAGTGTAGCTAGGATAACACAATAGAAGGCCTTGGGACAATAGCGTAAGCACAGCCAAAGCTTCTACACAGTTTGGGTCTGTTCCACACATCTGTCATTTTTGGAACATGGCAATTTACTGACAAACACTTGCAACTGAGTTAGGAGAGCAGGTTAGGTGAAAATGAGATGTATATATCATGTAAAAGCTCTTGAGGAGATCTATTTAGCAGTAGAAGTACCTCTTCATTTGTGTATTTCTCTGCTGACATTTTCAAAAGATTTTTACAACAGTTGGTCAAAGTTAGGTCCTTTTTTTCTGATAAGTTTGTCAAAACCTGCTTCTGCCCCTCTGGCTCCAAGCCCTCGAAACACAACCGACTAACATGTTATTGTCATTAGTCAAGACCAGAGAGACCAAGAGAGTTATAAATTCATGTGCAATTTATTCCTGAATCATAATATAGGCCTAAAACATTATCCATTATTATGTATAAATATATACATCTTTTAGAATAATATCTTAATGTAATACATTATAGAAATAGTAAAATAAATATTGCTAAAGCATCGTTATAAAAATCCTAAAAACAGTTTTAGTATAGGTTTGTAAGGCTTGTAGGTACTGAAAGAGACTAATAAACAAACCATGTAGCATTTTATAGAAATACAATACATTGTGCTTACACTACCAGCATTTTAGTCATCTTAAATAATATTAATAGAAATAAAAATCAATGTCAAAGCAAATCAAACAACAGCAACACAAAATTTGCCTCTGTGAACATCTGAAGTGATCGTCACATTCTACCGTGAACAACGATGATTAAATGTCACAGCGCTTAACAAACAGCATACTGTGTGAGGAAAAAAAAAAGCGCTGATATCATATATCGGGCCAATACCAGGAGAGAATAAGGTACTGATATCGGTGAATATCCCCCATACTGAAATCTGATACTAAGAGCCGTGTGTAAGATGTCAGAAATCAAAGCACATCAACCTGATTTGTATTATCTTTCACACATAGATAGATGTTACATTGCTCTAAGCATTTATTATAACTCAATACTTTTTGTGCAATGACCACAAACAAACTCGGATCGAAGTTAAGCAGTACAAAGTCGTGTCAGTGCATCCCTAACAGAAAATGGAGAGGTTTATGACCTACATGTGGAAATGTATTGTACTTGCATAATGTTGTGCACAATTGAGAAGTATTTCAAGCCACAGCAAATTATTCAAATGTAGAAAAAAAAAATCTTTGAAAAGACTCAGATCAGTCTAAGAAAGTGTTTTTATCAAAGCATCAAAGGAGAATGCAGCTTAACTTTGGCATTCACGTACCATATGCTATGCACATCTGTTTGATTCCTGAAGGAAGAGAATTAAAGAAAAAACAAAGATCATTGTCATATGAAGTGTCATAACACTTAATGTCTATTATTAAGTGTCAAACTAAACAATAATGTGCAAAATCAGTGTTCAATCATTAGTGATGTAAAAATAGAAACGGAAGGCAACTCTGATGATGCAGCTGAGTCGACAAAGTTCTCAACGGGTCAAACTTGGACATTTACAGCAGTGCTGTAAAAAAGAGCAGGGATGAAGGATACTGGGCACCAGTCTGGCAGCGGTATTTGGCTGCCTTCTCCATCTCTGTTACACCCAATTAAAAAATCTCTCTACAGTGGGAAACTCCATCACTGAAACACTACACTAAAATTTTGTACTGTCCCTTACATGCCACACATTAGTTGGCTAGAAAAATTTCCATCCCCGGGAATCAGGGATTGTTTGGGTTCCCCCAAAACATCTACGCACTAAGAACACCTCTGTTCTACACTGCAGCTAAGGGCAGTGATACACAGGGCAATGTTTTTGGGTAACACTATCACTGATGGGCAACAGGACCCAAGGAGCTGCCACAGCAGCAGTGCTTTAAGCACAAAGGAGCATCTTGTTTCTTGGAAACGCTTCAGTACACTTTTAACACTTTGTCCGATCTACATTGTTACCGTAGAACTATGGCCAGGTACAAGGCCTAATCCACTGATACAGAAAACACGACACTAAAGTGTAAAATCTCAGCAGTTTGGTGAAATAGTGTAACAATTTTGCTACTATTCAGCTGACTGAGGAGCCCATATTAGACCATCGTTGGTCTCTGTGAATCCCTGTGTTCACACTGAAAAGCCTCCACTATTACGACGACATTTCACCTCTCCTTGTTTTTCTACCCCCAGAGTTTAGTGAGGAAGTTATGTTTTTCTTTCAGAAAGTGATAACATGAAGCGATTATCACATTACGTCACAGTTGTTTAGGGTGAATCACTTCACTTGTTGAATTATAGTGGCAGTTTACTGACACTGTCTCTGGTAGTTTACATTTCATCCATGTTCTCCTGTTCAGGCTTTTATGGATTTCTATCACTGCTTACCAATCAGGTAAAAAATAACAAATAAAAACCATATTGCTATCTTACCCTTAAAATACATAAGTACTTCAAAAGCCTCTGACAAAGACTAAGTACAAAACAAATCCTTCTATAAAATAATCACACCCTCTCGCATTTAACTCAGATTCCATCAGTACATGATGTACTCAGTACATGATGATATAAAACAGACATTTTTACAGATGCCAATTAGAGGCTTCAGTAATACAATGATATGATGTCTTGGCAAAAACCATTTTGGAAGGGGAAAAAAGGTGTACCTGCATTTTTCCCACCACCCCTCATGCCTGGTTTGACATCAAGGCCTCATTTATTTACTTTGTTTGATTCCAATCATTTTGACTGAGCAAGCACGCTCTTTTTCTCATGGACCTGCTTCATTTTCATACAGTTTAGCACATTCACACCTGGGAGCTGCCCAGTATAACCACAGTCTTTCTCTGTTGGTCACTGAGCAGCTCCAGTGGAGCAACTGGGGGTTAAGTTCCCTGCTCAAGGCACTTCAAAGAATATGATTAAGAAATGATATATGCTATAGATATCGAACTCATGAGATCAGCGTTATCATTTGATGTATCACAGACAATTGGAGAAAATCAATGTAACCCTCAGATTTCAGCATCAATTTTTCATGGATAACAACTTTGGCTTGGATTTAGCTGGAAGTAACCTTTTATATATGAGGCTACAGATCCCTGAGAGTACCTTAAAGCATGACGCTGCTGTCATGTGAAAACCTTATAACTCAAATTTTGGTGTTTTAATGTTTTCCTTGAATCAAACATTTGCAATGTCTTTACGTAGCCCTCTATATGCTGAAAAGGTCTAATAAATCTGGGTGTGGGGACTATCAAGACTACTCACAACCCAGCGTACAACTTCGAAATTGCACAGCAGAGCTGCTTTATTACTAGTTTATGTTTTATTACCGTTTGGAGATACAAGGTTTACATCTAGCAGCAGTGATGGATAATTCCAGGCCACTACCATGGACGTCATTTGTTCTGATGAGGCTTTAAGGTCTGTGGACAATCTTAAGATATAAAGTTTAAGAGATAATATTGCTTCTTTGGTTTGCATCACACATCTCCTCTTGTTTTAGCTGGCAGACTGATAGCAATCGTATTGTCAGCACCAGAGCAGAGCTGGGTCTACTAGTATTTGCAAGTCAATTTCTATACTTTTCTATGACTGACAACTTAACTGACACCATCTGAATGGTCCAGATGCAGTACTCCCCATCCATTTGGTACTCCAAGCACGTTGAAACAAACGCTATGGACCACCTGACCGGGCTTTCAGTACTAAGAACGGCATTAAGTGCAGCATGATGATGAGTAAGAGAAAATGGGACTGAAGGCATCTTTAGCCATTAGCAGCAGCTAGGCATTCACTGCCATCTAGAGAACAGTGAACAGTACTTCAGATGACTTCATTATGGTGAAATTCAACTTTCACCCCATTCACACATATTTTATTACATTATGTTTAAATAGAGAGCATCTCTATTAAATAGAGCATCTCTCTACAGTGGGTTAGCTTCGCAGGCTACGGGAGGGCAGGGTAAGGCTCTGTTTTTCATCTCTTCCTTCCTGTTACTTCCTTCATAGATATATTTATATTACTGTAATAGGATAGAAATGAATCAAACATGCTGCCTCTCATATTTGCGTTTCTGTGTTGAAAAATGCAAGATGTATTCAAAATTCTCACAGGCTGTTAGGATACTGACTCCTTTAGTTTATCCTTCTGCATTCTTCAGCTTTCCAAAGCGCTCCAAACCCTTCACAGGTTTGCATGTAAATAAAGAACAAAGTATGGAATAATGAAAGAAGATAGAATAATGAAAGAATAAACTAAAAAAAAAAAAGAAGAAATAGAAATACTAGAGTATACTGTGTCGTGTCACTTCTCAGCTCTTACGAGTGCTGCTGTACCACTTCTGGAGTGCCACTCCGCTGGTGCTCACCACCACGCACAGCGCCCCGCCGAGGCTCCACCAGGTCGGTGCGCGGTTAAAGAAGATGAACTGGAAGATGAACGCCAGCACCACGTCCACGGTCCTCATCAGGGCGACGGGCCCGGCCTTCTCGATCTGCAGGGCCTTGGTGAGGAAGGTCTGGCCCGCGATGCCCAACACAGCGATCAGCATCAGGATCCAGCGGTCCCGGCCGCAGAACGGGATGGTCCATTCCCCCAGGATGGAGAGAACGATGATGCACTCGATGAAGCCGATGACGGCGTAGTACCAGACAGAGAGGTAGTAGTGGACGCTCTTCCCCATCTTGCGAAGGATAACAAAGGTGAAAGCGGTCCCGATAGCGCCTGTAAATACATGAATGGATTAATAAAAAGACTGAACGAATCAAGGAGCAAAATAATGAAGTGAAATGAAGGAATAAATCAAAAGGAAATCTTCTACATATCATCTAATACTATAAGATTGCATGAGGGGATGGCACCTACAAAGGAATGAAAGAAAACAATGAATGATGGAACAAGTGATTGAATGAGCGAACGGATAAACACTGATTTGTGTGTATGTTGTTGTGACCTTTCGTCCACAGGATCATTGGACACGTGCATTACTTCATAAAATCTGTGTGTCCATTATGATTACGATCATGTGTGTTTGTGGATGGATCTATATGTCAGGTAGCACGATATTACGCCTTTGATAGTAATGTTGTATGCAAGCTCTGTTGTTGTGTTTTTAACAACGAGCTCACCAAACTAAATTACACCCACTGGTTGCTCTGGCAATAAAGTATTAAGTCCTAGCAGCAATATAAAACTCCCTCCCTGATGGCTTTACCTGCTGTGGTTTCATTTGATGTAAAGAAAAATGTGTTTGTGAGCGCTACACAAAGACAACTTATTCTTCTTATGACCTGCAAAGGCAGCAATGGTCCCCTTGATGTGGTTGGTGTAGTTGCCCTCAATGCCGTGGAGGCGCTCGCCAAAGAGGAAGGGCGGCCGGGCGATAAGGATGACTCCGGTGAGGGTAAACACAGTGAAGACACAGTCCCAGATGGTACACCTCTCCTTCAGGAAGATCCAGGCCAGCAGAGAGGTGAAGACTGGGTTACTGAAGGGGGGTGGGTAAACAATGGAGGGAGGAGATGGAGAGAGAGAGAGAGAGAGAGAGAGAGAGAGAGATGAGAGGGGGAGAAATAAAAGAAGGATAGAGAGGATAAGAGAAAGAGATGAGTGAGAATGAGAATGAGGGAAAAGGTAAGGCAGAGAAAAATAAAACAGAGATAGAGCAAAAGAGTAAAACAGAGGCGGGGGTGAGGGAGAAAGTAAAATGAATGGGTGATTGCGAGAGAAGATGTAGGGGAAGAGATGAGAAAGATGGATGGAAAGAGATGAGGGAGAGGGAGAAGGAGGAGGGAGTGAGAGAGGGAGATGAAAATCTATCCGTGACTCATTTTGGGCCCCGGCCCTTAGCTTGAGAGACACTGCTCTCACCTGAACATGATGACAGTGGCGTCAGCGAGGGGCATCTGTTGAACGGCATAGAAGAGGAGGATCATGGCGTTGGCACCGGTAAATCCCCGAAGTACCAGATAAACACGCCTGTCCCTGGGACCAAGGAAACCTGTTCTGGAGGAGAAGAGACACGAGGATAATGGATGAATGGATAGATGGATGGATGGAGAGAGGGAGGGAGGGAGGAGTAAATAAACAGGGGGGATGAGAGTGAAAGACGGGAGGGGGGTGGATGAATAGAAGTCCGACAAGAGGGAAGGAGGGATGGAGGGAGGAGTGGATTGATGGATTAATGGAGGAGAGGGAAGGATGAAAAGAGGAAATGGATTGACGGGAGGTGGACGGGTGGATGGATGGATGAATTGAGCGAAGCGTTATCCATTAAGACAACTCGATGAGAGCAAACCTAAAGGATTTCATTTCTCCACCGTATTTACTTGTGATAGATGAGCAACGGCACAACAAACAGCATCTGGAAGAA
>OOFE01042299.1:16414-32745 GCA_900323365.1 Monocentris japonica | reverse complement strand
GCAGATGCTATATGTCGAGAAGGTGCCACGGGACAGTCCTCTTCCTTTTCAAGTCCACAGTCCTCCTTTTTCTCAAGTCCCACACATACACACACATCCTCTGTTTTTGCTCTCTTGTGCTTGACTGTTTTTGCATTTGGAATGTCGTTGTGTTGTGTTTGTTTGAATGTCGCTGTGCTGTATGTTAAATAAAGTTTATTTAAAAAGGAAAAAATATGCAGGACTTGTAACTTCATTTATTTTCATTTTAGCAACACAATACATTTATACATGTACCTAAACATCTGAGACAAGTATTGGTGCATTAGTACACTCAAGTGTGAATTTAGACCATGAAATATGGCAAATTTGTAGAAAATACGCTTCAACTTCAGTGATTGGCACCAAGCAAAATTAAACATACACATGGTAAATTTTGCAAAACACTGATGTTTTATACATCGACATTTTCAGTAGTCACTGTAATCAGAGGAAGAAAAAAAATTCAAAATGCTACCCCACCCCCCTTAATTTTGAATAATGCCAAAAATGGACAATTCTACGATAGATGCATTACAGCTCAAAATCAGCCCAAAATATGGTATGCAATTATGTGTTAATGTCACAGCATGTCTCATCCTTGCATTCATTACAATGTAGCTCATGTAGCTCAGTTGGTAGAACATGACACTAACAATGCTGAGGTTGTGGGTTCGATTGTGAAAATTATGTATTGACTGCCTCACACATAAATGGGTTGGCGTGGTCCTCTGAGTGCATCAAAATCCAGCGCTCTGTCTCCTTCCAAGACGCCCTTCTCAGAGAGCTGCAGCAGCCTGTGCCCGACCACACAGACTGCCATGGTGCGGCCCATCTCACGGGTAACACGGCACGTCTCTTACTCATCACTATCATCCCTATCACTATCATCAGAGCCATCATCCCATGTAGCTCTTTCCTCTGTTTCCTTGGAAACATTTGCACAATTTTGGCACCGACATATATTAGTACAAGACAGTCTTGCAGACATACAGGAACATCTTCCTGTCTCACATTTGCCTTGCTTGCAACTGCAGTGGACTACCTGCAACACACTTTCAGGGGCAGGATTTCTAGTCATCCATCCATCCATCCATCCATCCATCCATCCATCTGCGCTCACAGTTCACAGCGCCTTGGTTAGCTTGATGGCATGTGATTCTACAACAGGTAGAATGGGTTAATGCTAATGTTAGTCAAAAGTAACTTTGCTATATATCCAATTGTTTAAAGTATATTGAACTACGATATATAGTTTTATGTTTTCAATTTTATTTGTGGAAACGCATTGTTTATGTTGCAGTGACAACTGTGAATATGTGACAGATTTGCATTAGTCTTTTTACTGTTAATTAAAATGTTCTGGAAACCTTTATGGTATTTTTCATTCTATCCAATTAAACAGGTCAATGGCAATAGTCTGTACATTGCAGATGACGCAAACACCGCAATATTTCCAGAGCCAACAGGACATTTTTTGCACCCTCAATCTTTTACATCGCGGTCATTACGAGGTCCACGGAGATCCAGATCAAAGTCAGCTCCCTGCAAACCTTCAGCGACTTCAAGTTCAAGTTGGCTATCAGGGCAGAAGTCCCTGACAAGCCCCTGCTCAGCACACCACCTCCACACATTCCTCTCAGAAAACTCTGTGTCGTTCCAAACTGGGTACATAACGCATCGGTGATATCACCACAAGACATTCCATTTATTCTGGTTTCTGCACTAAAACTTGCATATTTGTGCAAAGACATGTTGTTTACATCCGTCTCATGGATGTTCGACTCCAAATACACCGCCAACTAGTATTCCTGACTACCGGGTATGCGGCAAGCGGCATACTACACTACTTACGATAACTTCCGGGTCACAACAAAAATAATCAACGCAAAATTGAAAAAGATTTCTACACATGTATTTTAATCCCCGTTTTTCATTTATAAGCACATCAAAGAAAATCAGATAACGGGCCGTTTTTTCGTTTTCCGTTTTTATTATAAAAACAAAAAACTGGCCGCGAAGTACACAAACCTTAATGCTAGTGAGTCTAAAGTATTGAGGAGGTTTCCCTCAAACCTGTAGGCTCTGCAACAAATTACTACGACTGCCTCTGCTTTTATTACATGACTTTAATATGAACACCAAACACTAATATGTTAGAAAACCGTTAGAAGAATGTTGAGGGTTTGTATCTGAAAAGGTTTTCAGACCGACACACCTTTAACTTGATATATAATAATTATAAAATAAATAAGGGAACGGTAAATATATTAAAGAATAATACACTGTAAACTGATGTAGTAGTAGTGTAAACTGTCATGTAAAGTGTTGGTTACAATACCTTTAGTGTTGAAAATATTCTGCGACACGATGAGACATGAAAGTTGTCAACAGTTTAAACCAGAGGGAGGAGCGAGGGGCGCGAGAGCGAGGGGCGGTTTTATCTTGATACACATACATAAATAAATAAAAAAACCCTCGAAACTGCTCCCCTACCACAAAACACACACACACACAAATACACCAAAAAAACAACCGTACACACAACACTATTTACAAATCATCCTCGAAGTAAATTAGCAAATACTAGTTCCTCCACTCATATAACAAACAGCATCCCTGTAACAGAATTTGTCATTAAAAAAAAGCCCAGATTTTGAATCCTCCTATAATATTCTGTTCATAAGTCTAATGATATCCGTGCTCTAACGCGTCATCCCTGCATCCACCTTCTTTTCCTGCCCCATTTTAGCCTCTCACATCAAAAAGTTAAGCCTCAGCTTACCCCAAGTGTAATCAGAAGTACAGCCGACAATGCAAAGAGAGGACCAAGCCTCTCACAGTCTCTGAAACAGTGAAAATCCATCTATCTCACATCAAAAAAGGGCAACCACTCTCCACTGATAGGTTAATTAAGGAGACAAGAGCATAAACAGGCACAATGCCATGCAGTACCCGCCATTGCAAATCCCCCACTTATTTAGTCAGAGGCGGCTTGTACAACTCTGCCACCACCCCATTTTGCTCTCCGATGTGTGTCAAGTTTATTGTCCAGTCTGTCCCTGTTTAGCACCATGACTATGTGCTTATACAGTCTCTTGCCCCCAACAGAGTCCAGTGCTACTCCTTCCACTCCCTTCACAGTGGAGAGTTTGAGCCGTGGTCCAGGTCCCCAGTCTGTAGAAGCCTCCAGTCCTCATTTGTCAAAGAACTGTTAAAAGTAGCAATTCTCTCCCGTTAAATCAGGGAGGGCTCTGCATGAGCAGAGATACAAAGAGTGATGCTCTAGATAGCATTTAGTGTTGTATTGTACTTCCCTACAAAGGATGGTAGACCTTCTTGCAACAATAATTTATTGCTTACAATTGTACCAAGATCTCTGATCTGATATAATAACATCCCCACCTTTATACAATGGAAGTACTATAACAAATTAGAACACACGAGATGTGGAAGCCAACAGCAAACGATGACTAGAATTAACCTCATGTTCCTAGGTCTTCCTAAAACAAAACTCACTCATTCAGTACATTAGTGAATTAGTCACTCTTTACTTTCTTCATCTGATTGATTTGAAACCATTTGGGAATTGGCTTGTTCTTTGACAATTTATCAGTGATAATGTATGGTCCTAACCTTGCAACATTAAAAGAATGTTTCCTAGGAGTAAAATTCCCAACCATATGTGTCCCCTACTTCGAATTCTTCCTTTCTAACGTTATAGTCGAAATACTTTTTTGTTTGCTGTCTTGTATGGCCCAATCTCATTGCAACAAACTCATTTCATTGACCCTTTTCTTACAGTCTGCCCGCCATGAACCGTTAGCAGCCTGCAACAAAAGAGGTTGCGATTGACTCGGGATGAAACACTGACCTAGCAACAGCATCATTCTTTTTTCCTGTGTATTTGTGTGGCGTTCCTCTGATAGCCATCAAACACAAAGGAAGATAGTCATGCTATGTCCTGTGGATTGTGGAAAGAAATGATGTTTGACGGTCATCAATCGGCATGGGTTCTTGATCACTCGGTGTACAAAATAGCTACCTCTGTCACTCAGAGATTGAATTTAGCAGACCCCAGATCGAAAATGCCTCGAAAAAAGTATTTTTGCCACTGAGGTAGCTGTAGCTGCTCTGCACAGGTAAGCTTCCATCCACTTGGAGAATTTGTCAATGACCATTAGCACATACTTAAACCCATTGGAGGTAGGTGACAATGGACCAATGAAGTCAATCTATAAATCACTCCAACAGCCATTTGGTGCACATCTCCAAGTGGAACGTGCAAAGAAACCCTCAGGAATTTGAAGACCTTCACTAGTATAGGGCAAAGCCATTGTTCCAACTATTGTGATGAGATGTATTTCATACATACATCTCACCCCAGATCTCATTTTGGATAAGCGTTTTAATTTTGCAAGCAAATTATGTTTGTAATATTTGCAGTGGCATGGGTGATTTAGGTTACATTTTCTCATAAACACTCAAGCCACGAACATGGCGTGAATTACAAAAGTGGTAGCATGAAAAAAATAGACGTAACTAATAGTGTTTGCTACTTTCATTTATTTGAAAGACTGCAATAGTTAAGCTGATTGTAGATGGGCGCAGGTGACGCAAGAGCTGCTATGACAGTGTAATATGAAGTGAAATGAAAGCATTGTGCAGTGCTTGAATGCAATGGCAATTGAACCTCAGTGTTGTAACTTAAAGGGATACATCACCAAAAAACCTGTGTGTCCCATTTCACTTACCCCGGCCCATATCAGTTCATCATTATACGTACAACTTACATTTTATTGTGAAATGTAAACCTTAAAATGCTGGACCAAACTAAAAATGGCCAAGTTTAACTGAGCGGTGTTGGCCAGGGTATAATGTAGTGCAATGGTCACACTTAATTCATAAGGAACTTAGAATAGCTAAGAACATATTTGTGGCATTTCGATTCGATTTGAATGAACTACACTCGGTTTGCACAGTCTGTGAATGTGTTTAGTACAAAAAGGCAAGTGAAAAACAGTTATGGAACATCAACAAGCTGTTCCGTGATAAATGAGGTCTGATGTACATCGATACATTGTCATCTGTTATGTCATCTGTCTATGGTGGCCTTTGGCCTGCCACTGCATAGGAAGACACTGATGATAATTCTAAGAAAAACACTTATTTGGTGGTTGAAGTTTGAGTTTTGTATTACTGTATGAGCAGAAACCCTCCATTTGAGAAAGTCAAATATGAAACAAGTGTGGGAATTGATTAACTGAATGGGGTACGACTAGTAGTTTCTCTTGCGATGCGAAGAAAACCAGACTCAAACTTTGTCTTCTCTGTCTAAAATTTTGCACAGAGCCGACCGCATGCCAAGTCACTTCCTCAACTGTGCAATGCATTGAGGCCTTTAGAAAAATAAACCTGATGTTTAACACAGTTGACAATTCATAAAAGCAACTCACTGAACGAGTCATGTCAGGTAGATAGCAATAAAATGACAGACATCTTAAACTGTTACAGCATGGTAAGTATGAAAAATTTAAAAATAAAATTAAAATTTACAATGCAGTCATCACCTTATTGCAGTGTGCCAGAGTCATCGAGGGATTCTAGTTCAAAATCAAATCAAATGAAAAGGCACGTCACCACATTTCTCAAGCTGATATTTAAAACAGACGTCCCTTAGCATGTAGCATGTAGCATGTAGCAACCGGTGGAATTACATGACATCTCCTCACAATGTTTCACATCGTACACGTACAACATACCACCCTTTTCTGTTTCGACATACAACTTCCTCGGGTGGGTCTGTAAAAACCTAGGGCACACTGTGCCAACGTCAAGGGAGATCTCCTCCCATATTAACAAGTACTATGTTTTAAGGCAGCCCTGCTTTTCGTCAAGGAACACAATTATTGTTTTGCCAAATAATGTCTTGGCTTGCTTCCGGTAAAAAGCAAAAAAAGGCCAATGTTGGCACATAAATAATTACTGGACATCGAGGTGAGACTTCTACCAATATTCTCATTGCACAATGTTTAGTTGACCAAAGAGCTTATTTACCAAAAACCTTTTTCCAAGTTCTTCAATAATGTATTACAGGAAGATTTCTATAGTTGTAATTTACATTGTTTCTTTTAACAATTTTTTTTTGATTGATGGGGACAACATCTTGGGCTTCAACAGTTGTTTTCTTTCAGCAATCTTCCTGTCCAAGCTCCGAAGACTGATGAGAGGTTTCTGGTTTTCTGGACAAAGTGCTATCCTGGCACTGAATGGGTATTGATCAGTAACGGCGGTTCTTTTCATTGTCTTCAATAGTTTGCCTCGTGTTTCTACTCCTTGTGAGAGAAAACCATGTGATGTTTGTGTCTGGAGGAGTGTATGCTGAGAAAGAAATGGTAGGGAAAAAAAGCAAACAAAAACAATTTGGTCCATGCATTATTTAACTTGGCTGTGAATTGTCATATTACCCAAGCACACATGGAAATGGCAGTTCATATCCTAGCAGTCTGGGTTTCAGTGTACATTCTTTGTCTTATCCATTCTCCTTCCACAGAACTAAGTGAATGCTATGGTCGGGCATGCTCGTGGCAAACACAAGTCCAGAGTCATTCTCCCCGTCCAGGCCATTGAGCCAGGAAGTCACACCAGCCAGGAAACTGGAACCTCGTTTGGACTTCCTGTAGGCTGGCAGAGGCCACCGGCCTGATATAGCCTCTGTCCTCAGGTCCATCACATAGAGGAAGTGGTTGTCAAATAGGAGGGCGAACACCTCGCCAAAGCTGAGCAAGGAGAGGTTGGCCGGGTCCTGCGTTTTTATCACCCTGGGGACATCAAGATGAGTGTTACTACTTGAATTAGGAGCAAAATTGTATAGATTTGCACCCCCCACACACCCCAAACACACACACACAATTAATTTCTGGGCTCACTTGCCAAGGACCAAACATTCAATAAAGAGACAAGAGCAGATTTAAGTGTTAAAATGTGCTTACACAAGACAAATTTCACTAGTATTTGGCATTCATTTCGGACTGCATGTGTGTATATACACACACAAAATAAGCAGTTCAAACTCCACAAAATAATGAATACAAAACAGCTAGAGAACATACTTCATGACTAAACAATGGCCTCTATCAAAGAGCACCAGAGGCATATCTTTCAGTTTTACCTGAGAATCTCAAAGCTGGCAAAGTCCCACTGGTAAACTCCGAGGTCAGAGCTGCAGACGATGTAGCGTCCGTCGAACTGCAGTCGCGGCTGAAGGCTGACGCTGCGATCCTCTGATACTGACAGGGTCTTCAAGCACTTGCAGTTGATCTCTCCCCCTAAGGGCCAAACCTAAAAAGAACAAACAGTGCTTGCTCCACCTTGTGGACATCTCTGGTACATGCGTTCATAACGTGTAAAAACCAGAGAAACAACATAGAATAGAAGAAGCCTTCAGTGATGTTTTGAAAAGCATGAGAAAGAGAGTGCAACAACAGAGAGGGAGGCATTAGCATTACCTTAATCTCATATTTATCAGCACTTAAGAGGATATAATCACCAGGACTGTGCACCATAGATTCTACTTCACTTTTTTGCAGTATCACCTACGACAGGAGATAAATACAGGAAATAGACGTTTAAGAACAGAAAAAAAAAAAAGTGTTTCATGGTTGAATTCCAATGTTGTAAATTTATTTGGAATCTACACCTACATTCATATGCATATTACCTTCCACGGTGGTTTCTCCTAAATGGTGTAGCAGTGGTGATGGCAGGTTACAGTTATTTCAGTGGAAAAAAAAAATCCATCCAAGGATTTCACACTGATATCAACATTATTATTTCCTATTTGCAGCCCTTAGGAGTTTTGCTAAAGTTACTGCTACAGCTTGACTATCTTAGGATCTCAACCTGCCATACTTGTTACATAAAACTGACTTAGCTAAGTAACATTATGGATGGTAGAATTATTCTTTTCAGAAATGTAAAAAATGAACATGACAGTTTCACCACTTGGCATGGTGAGCAAGTGTTTTATAATGTATAGTGTAGGACATGTGTTCCATTCTTGAAATTTTCAGTTCGGAAACACATATAAATGGGCATTCATTGTTAACACAGCACAGGTACTTAAATGAAATGTGAGCCGGATCATTTCATTCACCAAATGAAAGTTTTGCGAGGAGAACAGTA
The DNA here is from genome assembly GCA_900323365.1 of Monocentris japonica. NCBI lineage: Eukaryota > Metazoa > Chordata > Actinopteri > Trachichthyiformes > Monocentridae > Monocentris > Monocentris japonica. The sequence goes on along the minus strand of OOFE01042299.1, from coordinate 24,543 downwards.
GATTTACCTTGGTGACCCACTCGGTGTGCCCTGTCAGAGTGTTGAGACAGGCGCCAGCCGACAAGGCCCAGATCTTCACCGTGAAGTCTGCAGAGCCGCTCACCAGCATGTCCAACTCATCGCTGTAGTCAACGCTGAAGACTGGCCAAATATGAAAAGTAGTTCTGGAGTTAAGAGGGTTTCTCAAAGTTAAATTTAAAACTTTCAAGAACTATTTTAAGGACAACTAGTCAATGTAGTAATTCGGATGTTGATATCCCTAGGGTCCACAAAGCACTGACGGCACTATATATGCTTCAACACACTGCACATCAAGCCAATTCTTTTCAATTGTGCATCATCTTATGCCGAGTCAATTTGTATGGAGGCAAAAACAAATGTCACAGGACTCAGAAGTACATGTCACCTCATTCAAAAACACACTGCACAAATAAATGCGTTTGAAAAAAAGGTGAACTGATTAGGTGTGCAATGTGTTTTAAACATGTGACAGTATTTGTTGACAGTAAATGATGGTGTACAGCTGAAAAACCTCGATATGCGATTTAATCTTTAGAATTATAGACAACTTAATGATAACAAATACATCATCTTAGGAGCTTTAGGGCAAAGCCTGGTAAAAAAAGGATTTTTACCAGGAGTTTTTTTTCTGATTATTGCGGCCCAAAATGATATAATTTGCAGCGGCTTTCAGCAAAAATTGCGATGTAATTTGCGATATTTTCTGTGTTATCTTGTGGTAAAACAGCAGGAATGGATGAAAAGTTCAAGCCCCCCCCCAAAAAAAAACATTATATACTGCCCACTTTATTTTTTAAGTTTTTTTTTTTTTTTAAGTAGCAGAGTAATCGTCACACATTAATACCTCCTGGGGCCGCCGGCTGACAGCTTGTTTTACTAAACATGATCTCTGTCTAGTGCCTTTCTTTTTCTTTCATTCCTTTTTAATCCTTGTTTTCTTTACATTATTTTTTGTCTGTTTTTTCCCCTTTAGCATATCTACAGCATATCTACAACTTGTCATTACATCATTAGTTGACCAATCTCTTCCCGCTCTAATCTCCCTATCAGGCATGTCAGGTCTGTCAGTGCTGCCAGTTTGACACAGAGAAAAGGAGAGAGAGGTCCGGACAGGAGAACACACATCTAATTAGTCACCGGTGGCTGGCCTGTTAGCAGCAAATCAACTTCAACAATTTATTAAATGATTACACCGCGGCGCAGCCTTTCCAACCGGCCCATAGACCCACCGGCCCACCAGGATTCATCCCGGTTGTCCCGATTGGCCACTCCGGCATTGTCCTCGTGTGTAACCATATCAAAGGCTCAGAATAACAAGAAAGCAAATGGTGCAAATTGCATGTTTAAATTAAAAAATACAACCTCCCGAACATGTAGGAGTGTTAATGTGGAAGCATTGTGCCAATTTGACCATTTTATGCAGGAAATTGCGGGGTTTTGGCAAAATTGCAAGCTCTTGCAAGTATTGCGGCAATTACAAACTTGCGTAAATTTTTGCCATCGCAAGATCGCAACATCCTGGAGGGACTGCTATGCAACTTAAAATCTTTATTTGCAGAAGACCATCATTAAAAAGATGGTGACCCTTTACACACCTTGGAAGATTTATTTTGCTTTTATATCTGTCCTTTGCACCCTACCAGCAAGCTGCCACTGAATAAGAACAGAACAAAAATTCTGCAAAATGGAAATCATCTCACATGTACTGAAGGTCTTGATGCACCAGGTTTAATTTAATTATAAAATGTTCTTCTAAATAATCATGATACAGGCACAAATCTCTGCTAAACACTGACACCCACCTGCCCCCGTGTGGCCACGGAACTGCTGAATTTTAGCCCCGGTGCTCCACTCCCAACATGCAATGGTGTTGTCGAAAGACCCGGTTACCAGCTTCTGTTCGTCAAACTTCACTGTGGCGCAGGTGTGCGTCTGAATGCCGTAGATGCACTGCCCAGTGCGGACATCCCATAATTTGGCAGAGAGGTCATCAGACCCTGGAAAACAAAGAGGGACTTATTCTTGCTGAGTGCTGGGACTGCCTCTATTAGCTTGTAGTAACACAGGGAAATCAATTTCACATGCAATGTAGGCACTTTTGTTCAATGTAATGTACTTGAGTTTCTGTAAAAAATAAAGTGTCCCTTTACTGTCAATTGCTTTGTGTTGAAATGTTTACGCATCATATTTCAATGTTATTTTAATCCACAGAGAAAGTAGCGGAAGGGTGGGAGACAATGTCTTTATTAAAGCCTCATCATCCAGTATTTCTAAATTCATATCCATTTCTTCAGCAGGATATGTGATGTTGAATTAAGCATTAGAAATATCATGTAAAAAAGATAATTAAAAAGGCAACTTCATAACTTTTGGACTGAATAGTTTTCATACACCAGTTAAGTACAATAATCAAATTTACCAAAATGGCAATGGTCATGTTTTGATTACAGCTATGAGAGGACTCGGGAAACATTCTTGTTATTAACAGCTTATGAGCATCTACAATGCCACCCATCTTTCAGTCCATCCTGAATACTCCCCACTTTTCCTCAATATTTGATCTTAACACACTGGTACCAGAAAGTGTGAATGTCTACTAGGGGTGGGCGGAATACCGGTTTTGTCACCTTCACCGGTGTCACGTTCTGCCACGACATGGATTTTGCAATTCTGTCATTACCGTGATAAATGTTTTAGCACATTAAAAATAATGATAAAGTGTATAGATATAGTTTTATATAGTTTTCTTCATAAGTTCAGTCTTGGTCTGAATACGTGTCTTTATTTTGTTGCAAAGAAAACATAAAACATATTCAGCATTGTCTGCTATATTGCCTGCTATTTGAGGATCAAGAGGACAAGTCTCAGACTTGAGCGATGTGGACTGAAGCGAGGAGGAGTGTTCGTCTGATTCCGGCTATGAGCCAGCGGGACCCCGGTGTAAAAAATCCAAACCTAGCAACGCTGTCCCCGTTCTGCCAGCTGTGCCATCTACTGCCATATCCACTCCATTGGTGCCAGGTAGGCATAGGTTATTATTTTTTCATGTAGGCCTATGTCATTTCGGGCCTGGGGCTAGGTTGAATTAGTTTGCCGTCAATTGGATTGCGCCTCTGTATAGGTCCTATACATTCATGAAGGCGCAGCTTCTTCAAAGTGCAAAGTTGTAAAAAAAAGTCGTAAAAAGTTGTAAAATCAATAAGGACTAATAAGGAATAACAATGTTATGAACGTCAATAGTGGGACAACAGGTAGCTGTGCAAAATGTGCCATCCACACCCGTACCCGTGCCAGAGAGAGCACACACCGCTTCTCCAGATGCAAGTAGGCCTATTGCAAATGCTCTGGCTATTCTCTCTCATTTTATTTCATTCAATTTTTACAACCAAGTCCGCACACCACAGCGCATCACAGCGTAACAAGAGCGCACCAAGAGCGCACCAAGAGCGCAATGTAGAGGATCCACTGAGTGCGTTTCTCTGTATTCTGGACAGGGGTACAGTGATGACAGCTTGCGCTAATTTCTATCTCCGGTCGGTCTTGACATAGTGGATCAGATCGCTCGGCTTTACTCTGTAAAAGGGGCTACCCGCAGATGGCCCGTGGCAGTGTTCTGCAACATTCTGGACCTGACTGCCATCAACGCGCACATCTTGTACAAGAAATGCACAAGGAACAGCATCACCCGAAGAGCCTTCATCATCCGGCTGGTCAAGGAGCTGAGAGAAGACCACATTTTTTTAATGGGATTTTTATTGTGTGCTGTTTTGTGTCGGGATTCCTGCAGCCAATAAATGTTTTAATTTTGTTTATTGTGTCATGTCTGGATTGAAATACATATCCTAATAGAATAGTGTAATGATAGAATAGTGTAAAATATTCTCTTTTAGCATTGTCAGTGCTACAAATTGTTCAGCTTTGGCCTGTGCCGTGAAAGGCTACTGCGCACAGTGAAAGCAGCCTAGAGCAAAGCCGTGAGATCCAGCCTGCTACACGTTGTAGCCTATAGCCTAACACTTTAGTTGACTTTGCATGTGTTGTTTCCTTTGTTGCATATATCAAGAGCTAAACACATCAGAAGCATGCATTGTTATTTCTCGTTTATTGGTTTAGGAAATATAGTATTGACTTACACACTTGCATTGGCTATAGCGGTTGACGTAATAGCCTATAGGCTACCATATACTGGTTAATTGATGTTTGGATTTTGAATTTATTTTTGACAATTTACACCCAACTTTATCAAACAAATGCATTGTTACTGTGACTGTGAACACCATCGATGCCGTTACACCTGACAGTCTGGCAGACCGTTGCGGCCGTTGAAGGTGGCGCTATAATCCTGGCAGTCCTAGTGTTTCTTAAGATATGTTCCCTTACATTGCCAATAGAGTGAAAAGCAGTAGAATCATGTTTTGAATGGAGTGTCTCTTTTACTTCTGTGATACAGTCACCGTAAAAAACAAAAAAAATACCGTGATATAAATTTTAGGTCATATCGCCCACCCCTAATGTCTACTGGATGTTACTACAATAACAATCGGACACAGTGTGCCAAGGCTTATCTTTCTCTATTTCTCTCTTGATTCATATTTTTATGGGGATGTTTGTTGCTAAGTGGTAGATGTGATTGCCTATGATGACCATCAAACAGACTATTAACTAGAGCACCTGCTCTTTTTGTATTCTTCATATAAGTACATCAATCAAAGGTCCATAGGTGTAAAGCAGGAAGCCCTCCACAATAAGGATGTGAGTATCCAGAGTGAGTATCCAGGGTGTGATTACCCCCATGTGACACTCTCGTACTTCGCCGAGTTCTCCATCCAGGCATAGAATGAACTCATTATGGCATCCATGTCCAGAGGAGTAAACTTTCATCAAGGTATATCTAAAAAAATTGACAACCTTTCCCAAGCTAGTGAGACTGAAATATGAGACCATTTTTGCTACTGAAACAAATTTAAAATGAAAACATTGTGTTCATCTTAAGAGTGTGGATCTGCATGACTGGGCTGGTATAGCAGTCGAAAAACAGCACACCAAGAAACCAAGAGTATTTTTAAGCTCTCTAAAACTGAACTGAAGACTGAAAGGACTGCAGTGGCTTTTGGGGAAATTAGCCCGTTGGTCAACACAAGAGATGATTCGGTGGCACTCCTACCGTAACATGTAAATGTGCCAATGCACAAGATGCATAACCTGGTGTAGGAAGCACAAAAGCCGGACCCTTGAGCAATGGAAAAAAATTATATGGTCTGATGAGTCCTTTTTCACCCTTTTCCTGTGCTCTGTACAATGTGATCCAACCGTGATCTGAACCAGCTAAAGCATAGTTCTTCTTGTAATTTGGGATCACAGTCAGATCTCAGTCTCACTCCAAACACTCTCCATTGTTGGTTTGGAAAAATATCAAAACTATCCTATCAATGATGTTTTGGTTCAATTGTTTTAGTCCTCAGCCTAGTACCATTGCTGTGTTCTATACACCCAAACAAACCATACTAAGGGGAGAACCACTCCGAGCTTAAAAATAACTGTTCCAAACAAGTGTGAAAACGCCTAGAAGCCACCATCAGCCAACATAGCTCAGTTTGAAAAACACGGCAAGTGGCCCTGGAAACCACCCAAGGTGCACCGATATGAAACATTACAAGTTTTTTCTCAGCTCATAGAAAGTTATGCTGAGACAATATATTATAGATTCTTAGCTTAGATTCTATTCCTCAGCATCCAGTACAGGACAAAGCAAACTGGAGTGATCAGAAAGACACACGACTGAACGCGAAAGCTAAAACCTAGTTCATTTTGTGAACTCAATAGTAAGAGAGGTAGACAGTCGCACAGTACCTCTGTCTTCCAGTGAATGTAATTTAGTAAAACAGATTTGAAAGGTTATTGAACACCCACTCGTAATACCCAGCCTTACCCCCAAAATCCAAACCACAATTTACCTGTGCAGAGAAGGCCATCCTTGTAGTAGAGGGCATAGACACGAGCACTGTGGCCAATGAGTGAGGATGTCTCAAAGGCCTCCTGGTCCTTCAGCTGCATCTTGCGCAGCTTGGCCTTCAGATAGACACCCTTCCAGTGCGACGCATCCTGAATGGACTCATCAATCCGCCAGCCCAGTTCCCGACACACGCCCTGCCATACCTCTGTACAGGAGTTTATCACCTATAGGGATTTGGGCATTTGTTGGACATGTTTTAAAAAAACGCATGTTAAAAACTTACATGCATCTGAAAATAATCAAGGATAACAAAAAAAAATCAAGGGCTTTGTGGTTTTTGGTGTTAAAAACATAGACGAGAGATAAACAACATTGTACATTATGACAACCCTCTAAAATACAAAAATCTAAACTCCAAGTCAATAACCTGTATTTCATGTGATGTTTTCGTCATCACACCTAAACAACAAATGAACTCAGAACTTGACTTAAGCACTGCACTTGAGGTGATGTGTAAATGTGGTGTCCACCTTAACATTATCATACATAGGAAATAGGAAATGAATTGTCGCAGAGACTTGAAGGAAACAAATTAACCTGTGCAATGCTGTTGATTGGTCTCTAAACAACTGTAATGGTATTTAAAGCAATTGGACAACTCTCCAAAGCTAAGCAATGAAGATGTGTCCAGCCATTTATGTGCCTGATTTTTTAAGGAATCATCAAAAGAAATGGAACAACCAGGGCACATGGAGGGTGCCAAGAAATCATTGAAACTTGCAGGGTTTAATATGTCCTTGAAAGAGGATAGACTGGATGAGCAACAATGTTGCTGACACAGGTATTTGCCCATGTGAGCAACAATGTTGCTGACCGGGTGCTAGTAAGTAGTATCAAGTAAGTAGAATCACATGGGCAAATACCTGGGTATGAAGTTAACCAATCAAAGGTCAGATCTTTGGGGAGGCGTTTGTGTGGCACTCCCATAAATACATGTGAGAAACCTGGTCAGTTTGGTGTTACTATGCAGGTGAAAGAAAAATAATATGCCGCGATCTAAGGAGACCTCAGAGGACCTCAGGAAGAAACCTGACTGAGTTGGCCGAGTTCTGTAAGGGCGAGTGGGAGAAAATCCCTCTCTTTTCCCATTCATCCACTGACCCTACTTTGCCTGAGATAGAGCATTGGCACACTTTGCTGATTCCTCCTGCCCATGGTTTTGTCTTTTCCTTAACAGAGTTGCCTTACTATGCATTGTAATCTGCAGAAAACCCATGTAAATTTACGCAGTCTGAATAAGGCCTTCAGTAAAAGGGATTCATAGTTTCCCATAAAGGTTAAGAAGATTCCAAAAGGTACATCAAATAACTAAAAGGCAAGTATTGTCTCTTTCGTACTTTGTCAAAAGGCTATGGAGGCTATGTCAGTAGTGAAGATGATTCTTGTGCCATAGAGGGCTATTGCTAATTTAGCAATAGAATGTTTAACCGAAATTGTTTTTACTTTTATTTTAAGATAATCATTATTAATGGCTATTGTTGAAGGTACATGGAGAATGCCATCTGTAGGCTACGTTTATCTACTTCAATTCTCTCACGTGGCACATCTCTCTCATTAACGTTTCCACATAGTTTGTACATGGAGGTACAACCCTGGGGGAATGAAGAGCACCACTCTGCAGACACGTGTAATTGATGGAATTGACTGCATCCTTTAGACTGAGGTCATCATTTGTTGGTTAAGTGTCTTGTTGGCCTGCTCTATTTTAGCCAATATGTTTAAGGGTCAGGGTTAGAACCCCTGTGAAAAGACTGTAAAAAGACTGTTCTTTTTATTGTGCTATTAATGGAGTAATGCTTTTTGTTGAATTGCACATATTTAATATCATATGGTTGCTGTAAATAACATTGCACTACTGATTATTTGTCATATGCCTATGTTTAATTGCACAGATATTAGTTTAATCATTTTTGTGCTATTAATAATATTGCAGAGATTTTTTGTTCCTGATATTTCTGTTATTTGTTATTTTACATCAGCAAGGTTAAACTGGTTGCTGCCTTGGTCTCAGCCCTATTTCAATATTTACTTTGTGATTACTGCGAGTCTTACTGTGGCCCTCAAGGAAATTACAGCAAAAATAACAAAACAGATG
>OOFE01042295.1:12257-23508 GCA_900323365.1 Monocentris japonica | reverse complement strand
CCGCATCCAGCCAACAGCCCAACCACACCCCTTAGGACAGAAAAGAGCCGTGACCGTGTAGATCGGCCGCAGGGACCTATGAGTGACGGTGCAACCACTTGCCTCGAGGCAGCAGAGCAAAGTGGTCGGGCAGGGGTGTAAGGCTTGACCATAGCCTGGAGGTAGGAAGGAGCTGTTCCTTTTACTGCCCTATAGGCTAGAACCAGAGTCTTAAACTGGATGCGAGCTGCTACAGGGTGCCAGTGTAGAGAACGGAGAAGGGTAGTTGTGTGGGAGTACTTGGGACCAGCAGCTTTCTGAACAAGCTCCAGAGGTCTTATGGCAGACGCACCAGCAAAGAGGGAGTTGCAGTAGTCAAGGTCAAAGATGACAAGAGCCTGGATGAGCACCTGCGCCGTCTCATCAGTGAGGAAGGGGCAAGAGAAAGAGTTTTTTAGGGTTGGAAGCATAAGTTTGAATTTTAGAGCAGAAGAAAGCAACTTTAGCAGCAGATAGAGAGGAAGAAAAAGTGGAAAAGGAGAGATTGGAAGTTAAGAAGGTCGTCCTGGAGTTTGCATTTTCTTCATTTGCGCTCAGCCCCTCTTAGGCTCCGTCTCTCAGTACGCACTGAGTCCGACCACCAAGTGGCAGGTGAAGTTGGAGTATGTCAGGAGGCTAACCAGGCTACAGAGAGGAGATATCAGACCTATCTAAGTGGTGTCAGGACAACAACCTGGCTTTGAACATCAACAAAACTAAGGAGATAATTGTTGTCCCCTATTCAAATCTCCGACGACCTCGCCTGGAGGTTCAACAGAAATGCCATCCTGAAGCCATGCCATCCTGAACTTCTATCACAGGATCATTGGGAGTGTCCTGACTAGTGGCATCACAGTGTGGTATGGCAGTACCACTGCTCAGGACAGGAAGGCAATACAGAGGGTCGTGAAAGCAGCAGAGAAGATCATTGGTGTTGAGCTACCGGCCATCAGTGACCTCTACATCTCGCACTGTCTCAGCAGAGCCCACTCCATCACCAAAGACTCCAACCACCCTGGCCACCAACTGTTCTGTTACCTGCCATCACGTGACAGGTGGCAGCGCATTATGACACGCTTTCACGGTTCCATGACAGCTTCTACCCCCAGGTGGTGCGTCTGTTGAACAATCCACACCTCTGACTGTTGAAGCCCCCACTCCCCCCCATTCCAGGAGTTATTATGTGATGAAGTTTTGTAATTTACCTTTATATTTTATCCACTTTCCCTCAACCTGTCTTGTCTACTTTTACTTCAATTAGTGATTTCCTACATATCCCGGAATGCCTTTTGACTAACCCCAGAGAATGGGCATGAACTTGCTGATGCTGCATCAGCAGATTCACTCTCCCAGTCACCTCCGCTTGTCTGCCTCGCCCAGCTCCCTGCCTGCCTGCATCCCCGTTGTCACTCTGCTCTCCCTGCCTGCTCCGCTCTGCCACCATCCCGGTTCCTGCCTCCCACTCCGCCACATCTCCCCCCTAAATAAACTTCACTAACAGTTCCCAGCCATTGTCCATGTCCTGCTTTTGGGTCCTACCTCAGCTCACCGCTTAACACTTGGCTATTCCGAGTTAACTTGGCAGGTAGTTAATCATAACAGGAGTTGATTGTGCAGAAGTGTACTAAATTATAACTAGTAATAAATATTTTTATTACCTAGGACTGTGGACTTTAGTTCATCGAAGCCATGTTTGACACCCTTCTGTTATTTGTACTGTCAGGTGGGAGATATTGGAACCTTCAAAAAGTTCCCATATTTCTTATTCGGAATTACCACTATGACATTGACATCAAGTTTTTTCCCAGTCAGCAGCATGTATTTATGGTATCTCTCATTAGACCTGAATGCATCATCAGCTGTGTTTTACATAGCGATAGCAATAGCGGTAGCGTTAGTTGCTAGTGGAGAAAAAAAGAGTTGTGCCCCTCATGCAAAATGCAACATCGCTTTCACTGCGCTGCATTGTGGACTAGTGAGGCTACTGTCGGTGGAGAAATTGATGGATTTGTTTTTTGAAAAATGTTCTATTAAACTCTGTTGTAGCTGCACTGGAAATTTCTTGATGTGACGTCATGTCTACATTTGGCTAATTAATAAATAACACAAAAAATGTACCTTTACTTGTTTTTACTGAACCTATTGTTCAAACATAAACAGCCTAAACTGGCAAAAGTATGTGAACCTTTAGGTTAATGACTTCTAAGAAGGGGTAATTGCAGTCAGGTGATCCAATCAATGAGATGACATTCAGGTGGGTTAGAGGTGTCCTGTCATATGAAACCCCCACAAATGTTGGTTACCAACAAAGTCTGTTCTCTGAAAAAAAGAGATCTGTTGAAGTGGAATATGCCCCAGTCAAAAGAAATTTCAGAGGACCTCCGGAGAAGAATTGTTGAAGCTCGTAAGGCTTTCCAAAGGCTTGGGCCTCCATCAGTCTACAGTCAGACAGACTGTATACAAATGGAAAAAATTCAGTGCCATTGTTATTCTCATTAGAAGTGGGCATCCAGCAAAGCAAGAGCAGGGTGCAAAATTGTCACAGAGGAGACAAAGAACCCTATAGGAAAAACATTAAACAAGGGTGGTGTTCATGGAACGATACCAACGAGGAAATCGTTGGTATCGTTGGTATGGCCAAGACATCCCAAAAATATCAATGAACTGAAACAGTTCTGTAAGGAGTAATGGTCCAAAATACCGCCTAACCGTTATGCAGGTCTGATCAGCAACTACAGGAAATGTTTGGTTGAGGTTATTGCTGTTAAAGGAGGTTCCACTAGTTACTAAATCTCATGGTTCACATAATTTTGCCAGTCCAAGCTGTTAACGTTTGAACAATATGTTCATCTATTTTCATGACTTGGATTTTAGGAGCCAATTAAACAGGAATGCAGGTAATTTAAAAGGTTTCACAAACTTTTTCTCACAACTATACATGAATAATGGATCAAATTTACATCAGGTTTAATTAGGTGTTTATGCAAAGGCAAAATTATCTTTTATCTCTATTATCTCCAATTTCATAAACCAACACTGTCTGTGATGAATGGATGTGAAGTGACATTATTAAGGGTTAAGTTTGCCTTCATTTTCACAAAACTACTGGTTTAATGTACCCACATTTTATCTACACCTGTCTTGATGAACTGTAGGTGCATCATTTCTGTTTACAACAGAGCTTTGATTCACAAATTGATGGCCACTGCAGGTAACCATGCAATTGCAAACAGTGTTGGACATGTTGGATAGACGCTAGCACATGAAAGATGATACAGCCATAACAGTATAAAGGCTAACAATACCTGGGAATAAAGCAGTGGCTTCTTGCAGATAATTGCTTATTTGAGTTGACTGAAGGAATGACATCAGATGACAACCAAACTTGGCGAAACCAAGTTGTTGAGTAAAAATCAGAATGCAGTCCCTATGGAATTGTACACTGCATATGAATGCTAAAACTAAACAGAGCAGTCCAATACTTGCAAATGAAATGCCAACCCCAAATATGACCTGCATACGAGTCATGGATACCTCAATAGAAATTATTTTCAAACTTTAGCAGTAGCTGGGAAACTTTTCCCAACTGAAAGTTTGCAACATAAAATCCTCAAACCATTTTGTGGTAGCTGGGTGACATATGCTTTCTCAAACAAAATAGTACATAGTAAAAATATATTACCTTTGTCTGACTTGTCCCAGTTTGCATATCACTGTACTTCAAAGATGGCAGCACACTCCTGTGGTAAAATGACTACTGACATGGGTCTTGCACTCTAAAACAGAAGTTACCCCAGCTCTTCATTTAACAGGCATTGTTTCTTTCTGCTATATTTATATAGAATGTGTTTCAAAAGTAGGTATATTTTTTAATAATGAAAAACAAAGCTGTATAATTTTCAAGTAATTCAATATTCAATTTATAATATTAAACATTTGAGCATTTATTAATATTACAAATTATAGTTATTACTATATGCACTATAGAATAATTTATATAAAAATGTATACCTACTTTTGAATCAGGGTGTATATACATACAACCTTCAGCAAAAAATAAAAACAATGGTGAAAAAAAATGGTGTTGGTCCATATCATTGCAGTAGACAGTAAAGTAAAGACAAGTAAAGTGATTGTTTGCTAAAGGAAAATCTACCCTAAAACACTTTATTAACACTATTGGCAATGTACCTTTTTCTTGCGACTGTGTGTGACATGAAGCTGCTATGAATGTCATATGTATGTATGTATGTATGTATGTGTATATATATATATTTACATGTTAGACTTTTAGCTGACATTCTCATCCAGAGCACCTTACAATGATACGCTTATAGTTGTATACTTTTCTAGTTGAAAGAATAGAATAAGCTTATTTATCGAACAAAAGTCCCAACTGGGGTGGTTAGGTCATACCACCATAGGGGGGCCACACGGGAGAACAGTCAGTGCTGGAATGTAGGCCTGGACTACCAGGAGGCACGGGGATATAGCTTCCTTAGTAGGTTTTCAAGGACATAAGCAGCCATGTAGAGCCAGTGGAGAGTGGAGTGAGTACAGGAGGAGGGTGACATAAGCTAATTTGGGGAGAATGAAGGCAACACGGGCTAGGGGAAGCCTGTCAGAGTTCATGTAAAGTGTTACCTTTTTTTATAAAGACCTCCTAATTGCATTGGGTGCTTACTGTATGCTCACTTACACAAAAGATACCTTTTCAGGTACCTCCTGAACATCTTGTCTCGTAGACCATAGACAATTGGACTGATAAATCGTGGCATGATCTGTATAATAATATAACAAGCAAAGAGGGAATCCACATAATATTTAGGGAACCAGTACTTCAGAGCATTTTTTAACAGGGGGCCAAGGTATGTAGCCATGCACAACAGCAGCTGAAACCCATGGAGGAGGATAGTGTTCCTGGCCTTCTTAACATCTGTGCTAGCCACCTTGACAGTGTACAGGATCCTAAAGTAAGTGTAGAAGATAGTGAGCCAAACTATGACTAGAAACACTATATAGAAGACATCCCTCTTCTGGATAATGAGTGAACTCCTGAAGACAGTTTCCCTGAGACAGAAGACTCTGGAATCAAAAAACTCCAGGGGTTCTGTGGCCAGGGCAACAAAGAGATCAGGCAGGACTGAGAGCATGCTCGTCACCCAGATCAGACCAATCAGCATGTACGTTCTCTTGACCGTACAGATCTGTGCGTGGCGGAGGGGGATGCAGATGGCAATGTAACACTCTACCACCATGCAAGCCAGGTTCAGAGGGGTGTTTTCAGTGGTGAAAAGAGCAAACAGGATGAAAAAGCAACAGAGGGAGACATTGATTGTGTAGAGGATGTAGCTGAGGAGAAAAAGGATGATGGTGAGGGTCATTTGGATCATGTCGTTGACCACCAGGTGAATGAAAAGGATATAGCGAGGATTCATATTGAAGACCTGGATGGCGGGAATAAAGAGGAAGGAGTGGGGGGAGAGGGAAGGTAGGGGAGGAGGAGGGTGGAGGGGAAATTTGATGAGTGGAAAGGAGAGGAAGTAAGAATAGAGGTGAGTGGAGCAGATGGTGGAAGAGGAGGGAAGAATGCAAGATTAGAGAAGAAAGCACAGGAGGCGGGGAAAGGTGTAGAGAAGAGGGGAGTTTCGTCATAGAATGATCATTACAGAACATTGATCCCTATAATGCCTATTATGTGTTTGTATTGGATCGACATATGCATGTTACGGTAAATGCGGACATTTCCCAGCAGGGCGGTAAATGTGTACATTTCCCAAGGTAAATCTAGTAAAATGTGTACATTTCCCAGTTAACGTGAGTGGAAAATGCTGTCACAACCAGCGCGAGGCTCTCTCTCCTTCAGTGTCCTGCTGGCTGCATTTTTGTAACATGTTGCGCATTGTGCCTGTCCAACACTATAGTTCTGCACCTGAGGGTCTTTTGATGAATTTAATCCCATTAGGATATCAACCGAAAAGTATTTGTTGTAGCAGAGCCTTATTAACAGGTTATTGGCCTCATGGAGTTATTTTCCACTCACATTAACTGGGAAATGTCCACATTTACCAGGAAATGTCGACATTTACCAGGAAATGTCGACATTTATAATTTTCCCACAATTACCGTAACAAACATACTCCAAGAGTACACCTTCATATCTTAGTAGTATCATAGTTGGATACTTAGTAGTATTGTAGTATCATATAGAAATGTTCTCATTCTGACATAAACAGCAATGACCTATGAGTCAAGTTGTTAACAATGAATACATGAGCAAACATTGCACAGCTTCAAAATATACTGCATTTATGAAAGTTCTTTATGAAGAGCTGCAGAATGAAAATAATCTCAAGTTTTCCATAGATAGGAAATGCTTTTTTCACCTGAAAAGCGTGCTGCTAATTCTGGTGGCGCAGCATTCTCATTGCAGTGAGAGCATATCACAAAGCTAAGCTAACGAACGAAGGAAGGTGGTGGTGATGTAAATATTAACTTCAACCATATCTCCCCATAAAATTGATCTTTAGTGGTTGTATGCTGTTAGAGAAATGTCAAACCTGGTGTTTGCGGAAGGTGTGAATCAGGCATGCATTGATGTAGTTGATGGAGATGCCGAGAGCCACAACAATCACATTCTTGCTCACAGCTGTGAAAAAGGGATCTCGATGGTGTACAACTACTGTTACATTAGCAGATGACACATTCATCTCTTGAATGCTGTTGAATGAGGTTGCTGAAGTCTGAAAAAAGAAAGAGGAAGTAATATTCAGTTATCTACTGGGCTTAACTGCAATTACATACAACAATTCTACAACAAATACAACAATTGCATAGATGTTGTTATACAATTGTAATAACACTTAACAGAGGAAGAACTCTTGTCTGTGTTGCTGACTATTAAATAAATCACCACTGTACATAAATGTGTACAAGGCTGAAAAAATGTCACTGCTAATCTGCGCTGTAACTTTATTCATGTTGGAGTTTTAAAGCTAGACCTTAGGTCTAATCTCACTGAATGTTGCATATATGGATCTGTGGCTGTAGGGGGTTGAATGATGAATAGATGTTGCATTGTTTGACATCATACAGTTCATTACACATTAAGATACATTGTAAATACGTTGAAGATACATTGTAGATAGGATTAAGATACACTGTAATCAATTTAATAAGTTAACCCTCTTATACTTTTTTCATTCATACTAACCTAACTTAATTTCTGTGAGTTCTCTTCCTGTGTTATGTGTATATACTGGTCCTTGTTATTCATATGTAATCAGGTGACAATCATTTGGTGAATGTCCTTGCAGAATAAACCCAATCTTTTTCAAGACCCCCTGTGAAGACCAGTGCTTCATAAGTACAACACTATCAATCAATCTGTAGGCTTAAGTGTCTTAACATTTCATCTAACAGTTTCAGAATGCTGTGCTGGGAATGTGGATGTGCCTCATGACTGATGATAAAATTGATTAAAAATACCAATTATCCTGCAACAGGAGAAAAGAGAAAAATCACATTTCATTTCATTCTGCACACATAGGCAGTGCCCACCTCAGGTAATGAAGTTGACCAACCTGGAGAAGAGACCAACCTGGTGATACACAGTGTTAATCAAGTATTAATCAACAACCTGGTGATACACAGTGTTAATCAAGTCAGAATGCAATCGAGAACTATGATAAGGCAGAATGAATTAATTGTTGAAAAGTTATTTTCACTATAATTATATTGTAGCACTTCAGTCAACACAGGTAGAACTTACCTTAGTTAATGCAATCAGACTAGAAAGTACACATGATATAGTAAAGTTTGGCTTCAGCAAATCTATGGGATAGCTTTATATGTGGTGGGGTTGGCAAGCATGCAGGGGTGTGTCTGGCCTGAGACAGCTAACTTGGTAGAGCATGAAACTCTCAGTCTCAGGGTCATGGGTTCGAGCCCCACGTAGTGTAAATTGTAACTTGTAAGTCACTTTGGATGAAAGCATCTGCTAAATGAATGTAATTGAACTCTAGTACATATTATCTAAGTACCAAAATAAAGTGAAACACCTAAGTAAAATGAAATGAGGATGTGTAGTGACCTGTACGACTCTGAGACGTGCAGGGAAGATTGCGACCGACCCCTCCCACCCTGGACACAAACTCTTTGAAACACTCCCCTCTGGCAGGAGGCTGCGGTCCATCAGGACCAAAACCTCACGCCACAAAAACATTTCTTCCCATCAGCAGTCGGCCTCAAGAACAAGACCCCAGACCCCCACTGACACGGACTCTAACACATTTAAAAGTAAGAATTGCCTTAGACATCTGAATAATTTTCGTATTTACTTTGCACATACTGTATCTGACACACACAAGGATAACTTCATAACATTTTTCCATATGAAGAGCCTATGAGAGCTGTGCATGGTGTCTTTTTCTTGTCAAGGTACATTTAACAGGAAATGCTGTACTTTATGGGCTACAAAACCTCAATGACCCTTGATTGTTGTAACAGTATTCTAGGCTCCCTGTAGTCCTTCAGTAAAGCTACTTCTTGCTTTTCATCCGATCTTGCTGTAGCTTTGGAGGTTTTTCAAAGCTACAGATTATCTGACTTATTGTAAGTTAGTAGTCATTTTTAATAAGTATTACACTTATTATTTATCAGTAGGAAACAGTAATATAAAAAAACTAATTTATTAGATTATGTATTTAATGTGTACAATACAGGCAGTATCCCTACCTAATTGCTGATTAATTAATTGCTAGAAATATTGATATCACTTGTGAAACTGCATAGTTTATTTATTTACTTACTTACTGATGCATTTATTTATTTATAAATAAATTATTTTTTTTATTTATTTGCCATGTTCATTGTTTTATTTTGTTTGTTTGTTGTTTAAATTGGACCAAATAAAAATTCAGGCTGATCCGGTCAAAACTAAAAATATTGTTTTGTACCACATCACAGTTTAGTCTGCAGTTAGACACCGAACTTACAGTAAATATTACCAGTGCTATCATTAGAAATATTATTAGTGTTTTCTCAACAAGCAACAAGTTAATATCTAAGAGGATGAGTCATATTGTGTCTCTGGTGCCAATGTCAGCTGAGTTACAAGGTCATCTACAATAGGCCACCTAGCCAAGAGGATAAATAGGGCTGTTACACCACAAGCACTTAGCCCTGTTTAATGTAACCAGTTGTCTCTTGGCTTAGCAGAGTGTTTACATCTGCTTATTGTACAATTTGTAAGCTTGTTTAATAGATACGCACGGAGGGGCTGGGCTAAATAGGTCAAATCAAGAAAAAAATCAAATTCACACATAGAGAGACTACTATCGTGGGTAGAGAGTTAGCTGTACACCTGAGTGCATCTGCTATATATAATAAAAAAGTTGTTAAGGTGCTTCTTGGATTGAAGTCGTCACCACTTCACAGACAAAATAAGCTCTGTCAAGATCTCAGCTCTGCCAAGAAACCCTCAGCTGTAGCTTTCTACTCTCTGAGGAGCGAAAGGCAGGGGAGCAGATTTTTCACCTCACTTGTTTCACCTCACTCTTTTTTTCACCTCACTCGCATTTGTATGCCAAGCATACAGATTTTTAATTACAATATATAAATCATGGGTGAATGGTTACTTGGCTGTGACAAACTTTAAATAGGATTTTTTTTTGTACTGATATCACAGCGATAGTGACAGATGAGTGGCAGATGCATACTGTCAATTCATTTTCACACCACAAAATGGAATGCTCAACTCAGTTCAATGTCAACTGAAAATGATTTAGCATTGCACTTAATTTGACATGAGAAGGATCTGCGTTGTAGGACACCACCTGCTGTGTCCAACAGCACTTTAATTTAATATATCTTAAAAAAGATAATATTATGAGTAATATCAGCAAGTTGACTTTCAGTTTATTATTGAGTCCAGAACAATCAGAATAAAATCAACCTCCTCATTACTAGCCCAGAGTCTTAAGCACATCAAAAAAGGCTCAGGACCATAGTACTGCTGAGAAGCAGGAATAATAAAGGAGTAGTGGGAGTAAAAAGAGTAATAAAGTGACATTATGACCTACACAAATTCAGAGAGGAAAAATATCCCATCAGTATCAGTTCTATCATTGCTCACCCTTCACTTTTTAAAGATTATTAGCAATTCACTTCAAAACTTAGTGAAAGTTATATAACTTATTTTGCAGTGATTAATCCTCATTTCCTACTTCAGAGCTCCATGGACCCCCATGCATTTCCTGTGCTCCTTATTAGTATGCTGGCCCTGCAGGGAGAGAAAGCTCCAGGTGTATAGATGTTTTAATCTCTAATCTCTCAGACTGACTGACTTCTTCACTGTGACTAAATCTATGAAATTGGAACACTCTGTTGCTTTGGGTTACTCTACAGATAAGAGTATAGTCAGGCTAATGTTGATTAAAAACAGCCCAGACACGTTTCGAGACAGTTCTTTTTTAGAAGTCACTTTAAATTCCTACAAAGAAACACCTTTCTGTAGCTTTGAGACAGTTTGACCTTGGTCTATAACTTCTCTGTGATTTCAATACATCTACACTTTCTCTGTAGCAGCAGGTACAGTGGCTCTCATACTATTACCTGCCTCCCTGTGGGGCCGCATCCTGTTCTGTTCTTTATTTCATCTACACTTTCAGTTAGGTAGCAGGTACCACTCGCACTATCACCTGGCTCCCTGTGCCGCAGCATTGTGTATTGTTGACTCACTACTATTCATGTCTCATTGATATTTATGAGTAATGAAATAAGACTGAAGCCTCATGCACAGGCCCCTCACATCATTTCTCACTCAGCATAGAGTAACTATCAGAGATAATCAAAGCCTGATAAGTCAAGCCAATGTCATTACCAGGCCTGTTTCACAGTTTGGTTTTGAGATGAACTATGGCAATGAGCTTTGACAGGATTGATGGAGCATGCAGCCAGGAGTGACACAATGTTATACACGTTTTCCCCCTGCAACGCAACCGCATCACTTTGTAATGGAATTGAAAGTGTTTGAGAGAATCAAGCATGCTGTGGCAGTGTGACATTCGAGAGCTGTTTATATGGCCTACCACACACACATATGTGTATGTATGTGTGCACACACATGAATGTACACACAAAAAGACATGCGCACACACACACACACACACAGGCTTGCAATATAAAACTACAATACAAGCATGCATCTATGATGCTAACAGGCGTTAAATAT
>OOFE01042294.1:0-12993 GCA_900323365.1 Monocentris japonica | reverse complement strand
TCTTTTTTTTTCCTACAAGGCCACTGAAACATCTTGTTGTTGTTGAGGTTTGGCACTACTGTAATTGATTTTCCATAAAGAATAAGCCGTTCTGAGAGCCTTCCCGCACATTTCCAAAAACACGTAGGTTTCGATTGTACCAACGAACAAATTCAGATACGAACAAAATGATGAATCAGACTATCTTCATAGAAACATTCGTACCAACACTTTACGATCAAATCTGATCGTACGTTTCGTGAATGAGGCCCATTAACTGTACAGGTGTGTGTGTAGTACCCTGGGCTGCGCACACGCAAGTACCGAGCATTTGTCCGAGCACAGATGATCATATTTCGTGTGTGTGCATTTGTTTGCGGATTGTCTGTGGAAATGTGTGTGCACGTGACTGTGTCTGTGCATGACTAATTGTGTGGTTGACCGTGTGTGTGTGTGTGTGTGTGTGTGTGTGTGTCTCATGGCCCCATGCTGAGTCAGCACCAGTTGATAGTCAGCAAACATTTCATCAAGAACAAGTCAATTGCCTTCCCTTCAACTGGACCGGCTGCTCTCTAACACACCATGAATCTGAACCATACCGCAAAACACACGAAAGAAGAAGAAGCAAAGGGACATTTTGAGGAAGGAGTGTGGAAAATGTGTGCGTGTATGTGTGTTAGAGCAATAGTGCAAATCTGTTAGGCCAGTCAAGACCAAGCACGCTGGGCCTTTTTCGAGAGCAAAAATAATGGACCTCCTGTCAGTCTTGTTCTGCTAATGCTTGCTGGCGGCGGTTTTCAGCAAAACAGAAACACATTAGACTTAAAAGACAATTGAGAAGCACATCTGTTGGTCATTCACATCTCTCTTTAAGAGTCTTTGTTTGGCTTTGGGCAGAGTTACAAGACCTAACATCCAAATAACAGGCACACGCAGGACTTGTGGTGTGGAGACTGGAGGAGAAACTAGGACTGAACTAAGTACTACAGCACTAGTGTGTGTGTGTGTGTTTTGCACTCACCAAAAGGCCTTGAAAGCTTCATAAATGTCGTTGACACGTTATCGTCTGGCCCAGGTCACAATCTAACGCTGGTCCTACAGTCGTACACACACACACACACACACACACACACACACAGTGTTAAGATCTAGTAAACCAGCGCAGCTCCCACTGTTCCAGTGAACAAACACATTTGTATTACCATACACAAAGGCAGACACACACTCACACACTGAGTAATTTGGCCTGTACACTCAATCAGCACAGCGCCCAACAAAACAGTGAATACACACATTTTTTTTCTCTCTCTTTTATGCACAGAATAAAATCAGCAGTTGCCAATACACCAAGCCACACACAAATATACTTAACACGTAGTTGCACACTTTTCCTCTCTCTCACACACACTGATGTAAAAGGACACACACACACACACACACACACACACACCAATGCTAGCACCTGCTGTGTTCAGTTCAGGCTGTTAGCAGCCCCAGCAGGCAGCTCACTAGTTCTAACAGTGTATTCCTAAATCAAACTGATGCTACACACAAAAACACAGCAACCGAGGAGACAGAGAGAGACGTTGGGGACAACTGGTTGCCTAACAAGACATAATGACTCACTCACTTCCTACTTGCCACTTTCAACCACAGGCCTAAGCAAGGCTAGAACAAATTTCAAAATAAACCTCAAAAGAAAACCAAACAATATGTCTGTGTGGGTGGGGGAAATGTGCATCTTCTTGCCAACTAAAGATGGTTTAACTCTCGTTTCAATGTTTTTGCTCCAGGCACTGGTCACCCTCCCTTCGACCCACCGGTTGGAACAGTGGGTCTTGTCACCATGCCAGACTAAACTCCTTCAGACGGACCTCACAATGCTGAGCTGCCTGTGTTTGCCTGCTGCTGGCTTGTAGCAACTCTGTACTTCAGTGCTCCATTATGCCCCAACTCAAAAAAATAGAGACCTTGGGGATGCTGACTGGAGAACAGTGTGCATGGCGGCTTGAACACCCATTTTAGGTCCAGGCTCATAGTTTGACGGACACTGCAGCAGATCCAGGGATGTTTACCAACACATAAAACTTTATGACAGAAATTCATACTATATAGATCACGGCAAGTAGTATCAAACTGCTGTCTTTTATAGGAGGACATGGTCTTTTACATGTTTATATGTAGCTCCACGTGCTGTGTGCAGAGGGTTATATGGGAGTACTCAGAGGTGGATGAACACTGCTGCTGATTTTATATTAAAGCCGATATGGAATGATTATTTCATGCTGAAGCCAAACTGATGTCCATAGGCATCGACTGGCAAAGTTAAACACTACAATCTACATGATTCCAGATTTAAAAAAAAAAAAGAAAAAAAGAAAGAAAAAAACGATTCCATTAAAATGAACCAGCCACTGATAATGAAAACATAAATTATTAGGGTCAGAGATGCCACGGACCACTGTGTGGGAGAAGATTCTGGACTCAAATATTAGGAAGAATCGTATTGACAGGGAAGGTGTCAGGCTTAAGGATATGATGGAGTTGTACATAGAAGACCGTGACTCTGCTACAGTGGACTTTTTGAAACGAAGAGATGTTAAGCTTACAGACGTGTTAAAAACGTCAGCCAACCGATCAACTCCTATGCTCTCAACCCTCAAGAGATGCGTATTTGTGAGAGAAGGCAGGGTCCTCAAGAGGGCATTCGAGATTTTGCTTTCCAGTTACGAGCTCTTTGTCTGTGCTGGCGAGCTGATGTGTCAGAGAAAGCCATACTTCAGCATATCCTCAGGAACTACAACCCCAGACTGGTAAACTGCCTCGAGGAGACCTTACCGGGTGTCTCTTGAGAAGCAGGAGTACATCGCTGGAGAAATCAAGGATATGTTAGGTAAGGGGATCATCAGGCCTTCTACTTCTGCTTGGGCCTCACCAGTCGTGCAGGCGAAGAGAAAGAATGGAAAGCTGAGATTTTGTGTAAACTGCCAAGGCATCGATGCAAAGACGCCACTTGATGCCCATCCTATGCTCCACATTTATGAGATACTGGAGTCCATGCATGGAGCCACAGTGTTCAGTACCTTGGATCTTAAAAGTGGGTACTGGCAGGTTGGCATGGATCCCAACAGCATCCAGAAAACTGCATTTATTACCACACAGGTTCTTGTATGAATTTAATGTCCTTCCTTTTGGTGTCAAGGATGCTGCGGTGACCTTTTAGCGCCTTATGGAAACAGTGCTTGAGGATGTGAAGAGAAAATTTTGTCTACATTGATGACATAGTAATGTTCTCCCGGAATGAACAACAGCATCTGGGACATCTCAGGTCAGTGTTCGCCAGACTCTGTAACGCGGGCCTCTCTCTGAACCTCAAGAAGTGTAATCTCTTTCAGAGGACCCTGTCCTTCTTGGGTCATGTGGTGTCAAGTAAGGGTATTATCACCAAACCAAAGAAGATTGAGGCTGTGCAGTCATTCCCAACTCCACGTTCGGTCAAGGAAGTGGAAATGTTTCTGAGTGTGGCAGAATGGTATCTTGGCTTCATCTCAGGTTACGCCGACCACACTACTCCCTTGAATGCTCTGAAGAAGAAGGGTGTCCCATGGGTGTGGAGGTCAGAGTATCATGCAGCTTTTCAAGACCTCAAGAAAGCTCTCACCATAATATAATATAATCTGCCCTTTAAGGTGCAAACTATTATGTCTTCTGTATACTCTGCTCACCCAAACTCGGCATCTATTGCACGCCCGACCGCCCTGGTAGGGGGACCCCTCTCTGAGTAGCCCCTCCCAAGGTGTCTTGTATTTTTTCCCCCTGAAACAGTTTGTGGGAGTTTTTCCTTGGGGGCTGTCGTGTACTAACCATGTATTGTTTTCACACTTTGGGCATTGTGAAGCACTTTGAGACTATCAGTGATTAAGGGCTATAAAAATACATGTGATTTGATCACACACTGACAGCATGGTGTGTGTTTGATACTAGGAAACCAAGCTGGCTTTAGAGGCCAAGCAGAATAAAGTAGTTAGAACAGTTATACAGAGGGTTCCAGTCCAGTCAATGGAGCAAAGGAAGCACATGAGCCACTGGCACGTTGGACTTCAATCTTACTGGGAGTACTGTGCATTTTTCTTTTCAACTGTTTTAATGTCGGGCTGGCTGGATGCATGCTGGGGATTTTTGTCAGCACAGGACTGTTAAACCAATAGAATTTGTTGCATTTATTTTGCTGGAGGAAGCTATTTTTGTGTTTTACTTTTGAGTTTTGTTCTTGGAGTTCTTTCTGCTCTGCACCTTCGTGGACTACAGGACAATTACACAGTGTGTTAAAGGGACATTTATTGTGACTGTTAGGCACTGAGTGTTGGACTGTTTGTATTAAAGGTGATTTCCTTTCAAACATTGCCTGAAAGACCCCCCTTGTATCTCATTGCTATTTTCGGGGTTAAATTTAGTGTTACTTACCGTTATACTACTGTTACAATCAGTGTAAGTTACTCTGGATAGGAGCTTCAACTAGATGTAATAATACAACAATTATCTGAACCTATTCTGGACGCCTGATTTTTTAAACCCTCGGCTTTACATTTAAAACCAATCAGAAAACTAATTTTAAACTCATGTGACACTTTCTAATTAGAGCAACCTAATGATGCAACCTGTCCTGTCAGCCAGCCAGAGGGAAACGGTCTGCACCGCCAGCATCTGCTGTCTCCAACTTCTGCGCTGTTAGGTCTGGTCAAAACACATTCTTGCTGGATGTCACAGTGAGGAAATTGCCGACGATGACAGCGATATTGCTGCTTGTTATTGTCGTTGAGACACAACTGGCACGGACTACTGTAAATGCCGCTCTCTTTTTCTCTCTGTCTCCCTCTCGCTGCAGCCGCAACCTGAGATGCTGTGTATTCGCTTGCCAAAGCCGTCTAACAGTAGGTCGAGATGTCATCAGTTATCAGTATTAAAACATGCACTGTGCTCACCTCTCCACGTTATTTCAGTCCCCCGGACGCCAAGAGCTGTCGTCGGTCCCGACTGGTGTGAATGTAATGTTTGAGCGTCCCTCGGCTCTTCAGGAGCTTGTTTTGGTGCATAGGTTCTGGTCCTTTTGCAACTGAAACCACGGCTTTAAGTACGCCTTTAAAGGAATATCTGTCGACAGAAGAAACGTAGCGCTGGCTTCCGCCGACGTCAGAGCTGAATCGCATAAAGGGCGGAGTCTAAAGGTATACAACGTGAGGAGGTGTTATTTTTAAAGGGGAAGGGTACTATAGGCATGCCTCACGTTTTGGTGCATATGCATGCATTCGTTGTTTTCACGGCAAAACCTGCCGGCAGTCAGCTAGTCTGTCTGTCTGTCTGTCTGTCTGTCTGTCTGTCTCTGCTGGTTGTAAACACCCATAATTAAAAGCTATGGGTTCTGTAGCCTGGTTCTATTTTTGCTGAAGGAATAGAGGAAGAACTAATACAGAGAGTAGAGAGGTATAGAGAGATAGAAATAGAGAGAAAGAGGAGAGGTAACCTAACGAGTGAGAGCTAGACAGAGAAATAAGCAAACAAGGAGGAGAGGGCAAGAGAGATAAGAAGGGGTGTGAGTGAGAAAGAAGACTGGTGACGAGAATAACACCCTCTGTGCATTCAAATGTCTTACATTCTCTGTTTCTACAATGCAGTGAGAAAAGGAGGCAGTTTCAGGACAAAGACATCCAGAGTTATATCCAAGTATGCAAGTATACTTGCAAACTGTGTGCATAGACAGACAGACAGACAGACAGACAGACACACACACACACTGGACAAATATATCCAGGGTGTTAACCATGAGAGTGGATCTTCAGTCGAAGGTCAGGACAACATTGTGTTGTCTCTATGCCTGTGGCATTAAAACATTCAGTATGGGACACATTTTGATACAGAGTTAGTTTGACATAACTTTCAGGAACAGTAAGTGTTATGATAAAAATTGATTGGTTCTAATTCTTGGTAAATTTGCCAGTGTTCATGTACATTTTAGACATTTAGCGGACATTCTTAATCACAGTGACTGTTGGGAGGGGTGTGGCTCCAGGACACTTCAGTAGGACACGTGGCTGTTGCAGGGATTAAACCTGTGACCTTCTGTTAATTTCACGGCTGTGGTCAATTAACTTACCATTCAATAAGTGCCAAATGTAAGTAGAAACTACAATCCATTTGCTCATGACAGAGCTTATTTTTAGCAGTCATTTCCTACCAGGTTGATTAAGACAATCTTCTTGTGTCAAAGGTTTTTCAATGTTTAAATTTCAAGAAAAAGTCCACCTACTGCCTTCACTAGATTGAATGTGAACTGACTCCAGCTCTGAATTTAATTTATTGCTGCATTCACATATTACCACTGAAAGAAAGATAAATATCAGTGCATTATTCATCTCATGCTGAGCCAGAATGACAGAGATTCCTGTGGTAAACAAAAGGGCAGCCCCACCACTGACAGCTAAAACATAGGATTGAAGACATTGTGTTATTGTGTCCTCCAAACTATTCAGAAATTCCAATGTTCTCTTTTCAAAACCAGAACGTACAAGGCATGGTCTGGCCACCAGGTGACTGATACACAAGCTTTGCTTGTCAGCATGAATATTGAGTTTACTTTGCAACAGCTGAGATAGAAAGAAGGATAGATACAGGAATGGGGACCTTGCTACTTCTAGTAGTTGGTGACAAATTTCTTCAACGCTGCTACAGTAAACTTGTGTTTTAAAGATGCAGTGCAAACCCTGCATTTGTGTTGTTTCTTTTCTAAATCTAGTCTTAGTTTGTGGATTAATGGAAACTGGCTAAGAGCTGCAGTGGAGACAGAAAACAAGTTCACTTCCAATGGGGCTGAGACATTAGCACAACTGCATGGTGAGAGATTAGCAGCTACTTATGGCTTTATGTAACAACAAAACAATGTCCAACACACACACACTCGCCTGCATGAATACCACAAACACTTCCAAGTGCACAACTACAATCACAAAAAAGAAACATACTCATGCAAACATGTACAGTCTTTTGATTTTAACGTAATGGAGTCTCATCAGACAGTTTCTAGAGACAACTGCTCAGGGGCAAAGGGAACTGCAGATTCTCTTTCCCTTGCCCGGTTCCACGGGGAGGTCAGAGGTCAGGGTCAGCTACTGAGCAGCACTGGAGTGTCCTGCTCAGTGGATGTTTGCCAACATGGGGACTTGAACCCCAGCCTTCTGGTTGAAAGATGGTCTCCCTGCTCACTGAGAGGTGGCAACAGTATGAAGGTATTTCCCTGCCAAAACTATTTTCAGAAGTGTAACTCATGATTTGCAAAAGTGTAAAAGAATCTGAGCAAGAAAATCGGATTTGTATTCACAAAACACTCTTTTCAGTTACACTTTTACACGGCAATTTTGCGCGCGCCGACTTTTGCTTTATTACAGCGCTCAAACACTGACAAAAAGACTTGCAAGCTTGAGGGCAAGGTTTTGCAAGCGAGATCCAAGATTTGCAAGCAAAGGGAAGGCGGGGGCTAGAACAGAGAGCTACCTGATTGGTGCACGGAGATTGATCATTATACTCTAAACTGATTGGATACAAAACGTGTCACTCTGACTGGCACCATAACTGTTCCATTGCGTTAGCTATAGCGGATATACTGTAGTATTGTGTGTTAGCTACAGTGGATTTTTTAATAAATGTACATAGCCTTGAGTAGAACTAGCTAGTTTGCTAGTTACAAGAAACTGTACCCGATTGGTAGGTTTGTATTACTCAGATTATGAACATTAACGGAGCTTCAAATATTGTCAGTGTAGTAGACTCGCTATCCCCGGGGTAGACAGAGACACAGGCAGGAGTAGAGCGTCCATGGGCCCAAAGGCAGCTTTATTAACATTGCAAACGTTCAACTTAGAGTGTAAAAGTGTAACTGAAAAGAGTTTTGTCAATACAAATCCGATTTTCTTGCCCAGATTCTTTTACACTTTTGCAAATCACGAGTTACACTTCTGAAAATAGTTCTTTGCAAATACAAATTTATTTTTCTTGCTCAAATTGTTTTTCGCTTTTGCACATCACGAGTTACACTTCCGAAAATAGTTCTTTGCAAATACAAATTAATTTTATTTTTCTTGCTCACATCATCCGTTTTTCGTGCTCAAACATTTTGGCAGGGAAATACCTTCATACAACAGGTCGCAGGTTTGCTGGGCTGCAGGAGTCGAGTCCTATGTGAACCAGCAACCCGAGTGACATGAGGAAGAAACATCCAGTTGGCTGCATCTTGATGTTTTTGGACGTTGATCTGTTAAACTAAAATTGACCGACTCTTGTCAGGATGCACACCTCCACTGTAACTGCACTTCTTATCTATAATAATGCCCTCCTCTGGTGAACTTGGGGAAGGGCACAACAATGGTACAACATTTATTCATTGTCATTTCTTTGTGGGTTTGGCACAATAACTTTTGCATGCCAAAGGTTTTGCAATATTTGGATTTTGAAGAAAATCCAGTTTCTGAGTAAAGTGAATAGATCCTTGCTCTGGTTGAAAATAAGGCAAACTAACAAATTTCTTTAAAAAAAAAAGTGTATTTACTTCGTTCATTGGTGGTTCACAGTTTGAAACTGTGACTGACAATAAAACCAACTCGGTGACAATACAAACAGGTTCAGTCAGTAAAAATGTAACAATATTCAGCAAAACATAAAATACATAAATGGTGGAGTGAACATGCTGTATTGTCATTAGTTTACAAGAGGAATATATTTTATATACAGATTTTTTAACAATTATATTAATAACTAAAAATGTAGACTATAAAAATTCAAACTAAATGGTTAACGGCATATCCTGCTGTTTAGACTTTTAGTTGGTTGGTTTTCTTTACCAGACATTTGTCACATCGTGGAAAAAGTCTCTACATGAGTCTGTCAGTTTCTCTAAAACGACTTATTAGCGTTCCTTGTTGAAACCAGGGAAACTGCTAGAGGCTAGCTTGAAGCTAGCGGTGCCCCTTGGTAACAATGAAAAATGATGCTAAAATGCTAATGCAGAGAAAACCCAAGGACAAATGTAGAAACATTTTCTACACAATGCAAGTATCTGGCGAAGAAACGGTGGTCCTGGGTGTGTGTGTGTTTCTCTTCAGGCAGATTCCAGTTGTTTCCAGTTGATTCCAGAAAAACCTCTTCTTCCAAAACTAGACCCATTTCATTTGTGCTGCTCTGGTGGATATCATGTTCCATTGGTGCATTAGTTTGAGTCTGGCTCCTAACCTTTTATCATGACATCTTTTCTCTCTCATACTTCCTGTCACTCTCCACTGTATGCTGTACAAAGTAAACAGCCCATTAAAATGATTATTTAAAAAGGTATGAATGCAGTTGTATGAATGCAGCTCTGCAAAAACAGGTTAGGTTAGGCTCAGTTCTATTTCTGTTTGAGCTTTAGGTGAAATAAGACATTCAACACTGCCAGGGTTGCAGGTTCCATTCCCAAAGAGGCTGCCCACAATAAAAACCTATGCTGTTCAGTGAGGTGCTCTGGAATAAGAAAAGTCAAGGTATCACTGTAGGTTCTGTTATTGGGTGTATGCTTTTATACAGTATTTTTTCTCCACCTGACAAAAACTTTCTGGATTTGTCCCTCAGATAACCTACAAAAAAACTATTAGAACTGTTATTAAACCGCTCAGTTAGTGAAACTTCATGTAAACAATCATGCAACTCAACATGGGACCCGGGGACGCCACGGGGTCCTTCAAGGTCCCCATGTAGTTTTAACAGAGAGGGATAGTGTTTTGAGAATGGGGATTCTGGTAGCACCCCATCTCTACTATTTGTGCTTAAATATAAAAAACAAACTAATATTTTGTTTCCCACCATCCCAAGTTTAGGATTTTCCAACAAAATGTCTTTTTATGTATCGCAGTCGATCACCTTTGCAGGGGTTGCAGGTTCGATCCCCTCTCTACTCCACCTTCCAGATGGCGATCTTTCCGTCATGCTTGGCGGCTCCACTGAGGACGTAGCGATCCTCGGCAGAGCAGAGCGCTGTCACACTGTCGCCGTGGCCGTGCAGCTCTTTCAACACCAGGTGCTGCTCTATGTCCACTATATAAACCTTCCCTTTGGTAGAACTACGGCCTAGACCGCCTATCCACACCTAGAGAAGGGGGGGGGTACAAAGAGGAACATAATCTTGTAGTTTAATTCCATCTAGTCGCCAGGATTATAATAATGTGGTGTTTTTAAGAACGTTAAAAATGTTATTTTTGTGCTTATATATGTGTGCGCGTGCATTTTTTTCCTGTCAGTATGTGTGTGTGTGTGTGTATACTAACTTGGTTTTTAACTTTAATCATGCAGTAACATCCACTGCAGTCCTGTAGTGCCACACGCTGGTAGGGTCTGGTGGTGTCCTTTAGATGCCATACACACACCTCCCCGGAGTCCACACACACACTCCACAGCTCCTCCTTCTGATACGCACACAAAAATATGACACAACCAAAAACAAAGGGTCACGCACAAACATGCACACAAGTCAGATGTGCGGACACACACATGCAAAAAAAAAAAAAAGACACAAACACAATAATGCACACACATCTCTACTGTGTGATAACACAGTAGAATAGAGAGTGGAGTGTGTGTGTG
This sequence comes from Monocentris japonica, assembly GCA_900323365.1. Classification (NCBI taxonomy): domain Eukaryota; kingdom Metazoa; phylum Chordata; class Actinopteri; order Trachichthyiformes; family Monocentridae; genus Monocentris; species Monocentris japonica. Next base: position 2,355 of record OOFE01042294.1, on the reverse strand, counting down.
TGTGTGTAGTACCTCAGGTAACAGCAGTAGAGAGCTGAATGTAGCAGCAGATCCTCTTTGTTGCTCTGGAAGACTCAGACGATGTTTCAATGAGCCATTCCTCCATACCTCCATTATACTGTCCCTGGAGCCTGGGGAGAGAGAGAGAGAGAAACAGATAGATAGACAGAGAGAGAGATGTCCAAGAAATACAGAGGACATTGTCTTGATGACACTAGTGAACATATAAAACTTACAGTACATTCTGAGACTATGTGTAAGTATGTATGTGGGTGTGTGTTTGTAACTTACAGCACCACAGGGTTCCATTATAGTTGTAGATAGACAGCAGACGATCACAGGACAGACGAAAATGCTTCCTCACCTGAGACAGCGATACAGTATGGTTTGATGCAAGATAAAAATAACAATAAATAAAACAAAATCAGTAAAATGGGCAGAAAAAGCCAAAACTAGACAAATTATTGGTGGCTAATTCCTTTCAATCATTACCGTCACTTTGTACTGTATTATTTAATGCTCTGGTTGAGCCTGTCAAATAAAGCAGGACTATGCTATAAATGCTATAAAAACTTTTCTAAACTAAGAGTGGCGTAAACTAACCTGTAGAGTAGCGACGTCCCACATCATGACGCTTCCCTCTGCACTGCAGGAGTACGCCACCTTCTGGCTGGAAAACACAACACAGAGCGACTGAGTGAGCAAGAAGAGATTCAGTGTCTTGAAGGACAGGACACATGGGTGTTGTGGGGATTGAACCTGTGTTCTTTTGGTAATGGGACAGTGTCTCCAATCTTTGTCTTTCCTGGCTGTGTTTCTGTCAGTTTTACCTGTGTGTGTATGTTACCTGTATTTGTCTGTGCTGACGGCCAGTCCAGTGACCTCAGCCCTGTGGTCGGTCAGCTGCCTGTTACAGACCATGGCCACCATGCTGATGATGTAGATGACAGAGTCTTCAGAGCCCATCCAGACCTGGTCCTTATCAACACCCAGCATGCAGTTCTGGGAGAACAGAGAGATGTCGTTGACGTTTAGACAAGTCATCTGGTAACCAGAAAGTCACAGGTACAATCACCTGCTGCTTGCTGACTGGAGGGGGCGGTTGAAAAAGAGTTATTACCACTTTGTTATTATACATTTATTATGATAAAAAGTTATAATAACAAAAATTGCTGTGCTGTTTATGAGGCAATGCTCGGTGCAACACCTAACCTCTCCACTAGATAGAACCATTGTTCTAATAAACTACAGTATTTGGCTACTGTACAGTTAACCATCAACACACAGGGCCCCATTCCAACGCTATTACATGGATCCTTCCTATGTCTCCAATTTTGACTGAAAAGGTTGTCTGTAGTAAGGAGAAAATAGTGGTCTGTAAGAGGCTATTTTTTTTCTTAAAATATGACTCAATTATGTGAAAAATCGCTGGCAAAGAAGGTCCTGCACTGCAAATTTAGGCTGTATAAGATATTTTTCAATTTATTCCCTGTAGAATTTCTGAATTTAATAATGATATAAATTTCAGAATTATGTTTCAGTATGCTTTTTCTGTTGCCACCCCCCTTCTACCTACATACACATAGAGAAGTTAACATATTTCATATGACCAGCATGGATGTGAGCGAATTAGCACAGTCCATTGAATCCTTAACCTCATTTACCCATAATGTATTTACCCATAACCCTTAAGGAGCTTCAGAGAACTCCTGTCTTTTTCTTTTTTTTTTTTTTTTTTTTTTTTTTTTTTTTTTTTTAAAGAAACTGATAGGATGCAGAAGCAGGACCTTTCACGCCCGTCCCTCCCCTCTCTGCTCCGCCCGCTCGGGAAGAAGAAGAATAAAAAAAGAAAAGAAACGTTTTCGAACACACACACACACACACACACACACAAAACACTTATCCATTTCAAGCCACAGATGGTCTTTTCAATGGAGCGGGCGTTCTCTTGTTGTGTGTGTGTGTGTGTGCGTGTGTGCGTGTGTGTGTGTGTGTGTGTGTGTGTGTTGGGGGGGGGAGTTCGCCCTCGCTTTCAGCCTACCCCCTCCTTCTCCTCTGTGTCCAGGCAGCCGTTTTGCTCCTTCATTTCTTTCTCTCTTTGTGCCTCTAACTTTCTCTTTCTCTCGAAACGTCTTTTGTGTAAAACCCACGGCCACTGACTACCACTGCCTTCTGCTCATCTGCCCCCATTTTCACCTCACACCTTTTGTGCAGTATGTGTGTGTGTGTGTGTATGTTTGTGTGTGTGTGACAGAGACTTCTTATGAAAAACACCTACAGTAATCCTGTAATCAATTTGAGAAGGATACTATACAAATATCACATAAAAACTATACATCTCTGTTGGAATATTAT
>OOFE01042288.1:33598-47237 GCA_900323365.1 Monocentris japonica | reverse complement strand
AATTAGGAGGGCAGGCTGAATGGAGATCAGGCTCAACTTCACCGTGCCAGGATAAAATGAGGGAGAAAGAGAGAGAAATGGGGAGATCGAGAGGCTCATTGATTCCTTTTAACCCAGAAGTATCAAGAACTCCTGTGAAAATTGATCAGAACAGGAAGCCACATTTGATATCAAAAAAGATAAACTGGAAGACTCCCCAACACCAAAAAAGCATCCAAGGACTCAACATGGGAAAAATGGAGGGAGTTCACTGCAGCCATATAGCACTATGGGGACCAGTCTGGCAAGAGGCGAGTGCTTCAGACCAGATTGTGTCCTTTGGGTTTGCTTTTACTGCAAGGCCAGTCTCAGTGCTTGATAAAAACTGAACAAATCAAAGCCATACATCTGAGAGCAATCCCAGGGAAGAAAAAAAGTGTCTCTGCCCACACTGACAAGACAAGTGATCAGAGATGTGGGAGCTCACATTAATACTGCTAATTAACTGAGAACATATTTCAAACTACAAATGAAAGAATGCGTGCCTGAAATTTCAATATGCATGCCACTCTAACCTAGCGAAGGCAATATCTTAGGGGAGAGAAGAGTAGAAATATGCACTACATAGAAATGTAACTACACTGCCTCAAGGTGTTGAATTTCTTTCAATACTTTCAGCGATCATCCTTTGCAATCTGTTGTTCCTGTTACATAGACATCTTCTGACTAAGGGCTAGAGAATGCTAGAGGTGTTGTAAGACAGTTATTTAGGATGCAGACTTCTCCTTACCCGTACTTACCTAAAAGGTAACTTAACGTCATTCCTCATCCTCCACCTGGCCAATTATTTTGGACTACATGAAGACTTTTAATCAAAAATGAGATATCAACCATTTGAACAAAGTGCCACCTATTCTTACAAAACGATTGCTGGAAAAAAGCATCAAAGTAAAAGCATATTGTAGGTTACGTTGAATTATCAACATGGGTATATGGTGTTTTGAACAAAACCCTTAAATTGATGATCTCAAAGATTTTGAGAGAAGTCAGTGAGTACCATAAAGCCCATTGCCTTCCTGTTCAAATGGCATTATTGAACAGGAAGGCAATGGGCTTTAATACTACTTACTAACTGGAATAGGAGCTGAGCAAGGAATGTATTCTCTACATTTCTTGGTTTCCTGGAGAGAGCAACACCATAAATAAGTCTCATAATATGTTCAAATAGTTGATGAACATATATTTTAGTTGAGTTGCTTTTTGCTGTTAAACAAATGGTTTACTGTGCATTTAACCTAGTCTCAAAATAAGAGGTCAAAAGACTTGTCAGATCGGGGGTAAGTAATAATCTTCACCTTTCATGTTAAGTGTTAATTTTATTTTATTATTTTATCTTAATTGCCTGGTATTGTGCTGTTTTCAAGAGAGATAGTGGGTATGGGTGGGTATGAAAAAAAATGAATGAATGATGTTTGGTTTTGAATATTAGTTCATACATCTCTTTCATAATATGAAAATATAATGTCTTCAAAAAGGTATTTTGTCCATAAAAATGAAAAGTAGAAAAACTTTATGTATCAAACATAGGGGTCATTTCAAGACTGCAGAGGGCACCAGGAGTGATATGGTCCAATGAGGCGAGTCACTCAGGCGAGGCCAGCCTGTCTTGACTGCAGATGGGCCAATTAGGAGATGATGAAAAGCTCTGGGAAGGCGGGCTTTAACTGTGTCTTTGTACCGTGCCGGATTTTCTTTGAGATAGGAGAACACCTGCTGTCCAATTTTACATCAGATTAAATATCCGTCAGGTTTCAGAGGCAGAAAAGATGGTGGTGGCAGACAAGACTTTGCCAGACCGTGTGGAAAAAAAGCAACACCCACAGTCAAAATCAGAAAGCCAATACACGCTATCCAATCAGGTCTGGGAAGTCTATTGGATATAAGGGACATTCCAATCTGTATTAAGTATATGTGAGTCTTTTCCTGTGCTATAAATCTGAGGTAAATTGGAGGAGCTCGAATAGCAAAGGCTCTGAGGGCACTGACAACATGTCTGGCTCATAATGACCCATGAAAGCGCTTTGACATCGGTAATAGCCGCATTCTGACGAGCGGGAACGGTGCTTGGGAGTTTGAGGGAAAGCGGTTTTCCTCTCCCTCCAACCCCACCCCTCCCCCCTCCATCCGGAGGGGAGTCTCCTTTCTTCTCCTGGCAGTCCATCCCTGTCTCTCCATTTTCTCCATCTCCCACCTTCCAGGCATCCTGCTGTTTTTCATTTCTCCTCTATTCAACATGGTGGGTTTTTTGTGGAGAAACAGTGCGGCGAAGAGTGTTTCGGCAGTTCATAAATCCTTGCCTGCGTTGTCCCAGGGTCTCATTTGTTATCCTTTTAGATTTACGTTGTTCCTCTCTCTATGTGGAAAGACTAAGACCTAATCCCTGGAGGCCTCTTGGAAGTGGAGGTAACTCCTCCTGTAGTTTCTTTAACAGTTACAGCATGTGTGGCACTGAGCCACGGGAAGCCTCCACGGCCCTTTAACACCTCCAGATGAATACAATGGAATATGAGGACGAGGTTGAAGTAATCTGAGGTTGACTTGTCTTTTGACCTCCTAGCCATTCATCCAATATCAAACCCATTATCCAGTACCATCCATTTTATGACTTGCGTCTCACCTCGACCTGGGTCACATCAATAATGCTCCTCTGTTCTTTATGTAGCCATTTGTCTGGTAAATATTTTTCAGCACATCAAATGATTAACACGCCCAGAGTCTCCTTGAAATAGCATCAACAGCTGACAAGTATTGACAAATGGTATGTCAATTCAGTGATTTCAAAGCACAGCAGTACTCTTCTCAGGTACAATAGTCCTCGCAACAATGAGCATATTCTATCACACACTGAAAGGCACACACTGAAAGGCACACTGATGAGCAAAACTGCCTTAAATGCACTTAATGTAAGTAATGTAATGTAAATGTAATGTAATGTAAGCTGTAATGTAAATGCGTTTAAGGTATTTAAAGGTGCCCCATAAATACTTTTAACATCAATAAATCATCACCACATTAATTCTGAAACATTATTGTAAGGCCAGCCTCTACCGGCATCTACACTGCATTTTACATTGTGTACCACTGGGTCAGATTTCACAGGAAATCTGTTGTATTGCTTTATGGCACAAAACAGGAAGAGGACGCTGTTCTTCTAGTGCAAAAGGAGCTAAATTGTCATGGCAGATGGTGGATGGAATGAAAAACCAATGGACAAAAACCACCAGTAAAGTGAGAACCTTTGATCGGAGAAACAAGGATCCTTTTTGCGACAGGAAGCAACGGGGGTTTATGGGAAATGTTGTCTTAGTTTAGAGAAAAGCAAGCAGTAACAATACCACAGGCATGAGACAGAAGCCACAAACTGTAATTACACCAAGTGATTATACCAAGGTATCATATTTAATTTGACAATGATATATTGTTAAAAAATGAAACAGATCTTAACGCTTTAAGTGTGCAGCAGAATTATTTCACTGTTGTGCATTTTCGAACAGATATTGAAAATTTGTATTTTATCTCTGGAAAATAGCCTCTGTAGTCTGAAGTTGAAATGCTGTTAGTTTGCTCAGCATTGTTCAGTGGAGGGAAATGCACCATTCTCAGAAACATTAGAGACGTCCAACCTGAATTTACACTTAATACTGTGCTATGTGCTAAACGGAAACACTGCTCATTGCAACGGTTTGATCTTTGCCAGGTTTCCCTCGAGGTGGGGTCCATGGTGTAGGCTTGCACAGATGAAAGAGCGGAGCTGAGCATAGGCTTTGAAGAGAGAATAAAGGTTTTGATATTCACTTACAAATATCAGGAATCTCACCTCTAAATTCTCGATTCATACTTTGAGTTGGGTCACGAAAAGAGAAATCCCACTGTTCACCATGGTTGACGGACCTCATCTGTGCATCATGTATGAGGTGAAAATGCTGCTCTGGCAGTTTGAAAAAAGCTTTGATTTTTGTCTTTGAAGCTGTTCAAATCAAGTGCACTAGCTTAGACGTCTTTTGCAGTTTAATTTTTGATGAACAATCAAAGTGCATACAGTAAAAGAGATGATCCCTCCTGTACTGCCTGAGGCTGTGCTATAGTAACTTACACTTTAAATAACAAATCAAAACGTCACAAAGTTTGGACAATTTTCATCCTGCTAGGACATTACTGTGACTGTAACTTCGTATTGGATATGTTTCCAGTTTTGGGGATTGTAATTGGAAAACCGTGAAGCCAGGGATGCCACGCAAGACTTTCTCACACCCCAGGACCCTGGAGGGCTGTCCAGCCATGGCGCTTGGCAGAGCCAGGCGTCTCCTCCCCTCCCTGAGTTAGTCTGTCTGTAGTCAGTCCAGGACCACAGCCTGTCAATACCGACAGAGACCCCACTGACTAGAGCGGTGGATGTATATACTGTATGTGTGTGTGTATGATTTTACTTATGGGGCTTAGTTTGACTTCACTTCAGGAAAAGTGAAGACATTTTCAACAGTCCTCACTTTGAAAAGATATTTTACGGTTAGGGATTAGAATTAGGGTTAGAATAAGGATGAGATTAAGTTTACAGTAATGGTTAAAGTGTTCAGTTTTTTTTATTTGGTATCTTTGGTGATAAGTGGTCATCGTCAAGATCGCTTGTCAATCAAACAGTGTGTCCAGTACTGTGACGTGTTTTTCCTCCCGATTTTCTGTTGATGGAGTTTGAGTTTCTGTAGGTGGTGCTCTTTTCTTTGTCTGTTCAGCCATGGTGGCTATCGCTGCTCACGCTAACTACCCAGTTCTTCTTCTGTTTATTCCAAACAAAATGACTGTTGCTATTGGCGAAACATCTTTCCTGAGAAAGAAAAGGTTAAGTGTCCTAACAAGGTTAGGTGGGTTAAGGTTAGGTTAAGGTTAGGTGTCCTAACAGAAAGTCCTCACAAAATTGCATGGTGGATGTGTCTGTGTGTCTCTTTGTGTGTGTGTGTGTATAGTTCTGACATAATAGGTGTTATCATTACATTTTCACACCGTCATATTATCAACAGTCATCACCAGTCTCAGGAGAAAACATCAATTTACCAACAGGCTGTTGAAGGACATGCAGATGGATGTGGAGGCAACAGCACAAGAGGGTGATGGGAGATTAACTTCCTCTTTAACCCTCCTTGACTACCCGACACTGGCAATTTTTGTTTAGCCCTATAATTTGTGTTTGTCCGATTTTTTACTATACAAGCCTCTCATCTCATCTTCTTTTCCAAAATGATGCAGAAAAAAAAGGAAGGCTCTGTCTCTGCTACATTTGTATGTGCTCTGCTGTGTTTTGCGTGTGCTGTCTGGAAGTCAGTATTTACAGTCGGTAGTCAGTAAGAGGAAAAAGAGACAGGAAAGTGAAAAGGAGTTAAGGAGGGAGCCGAGCAGGATAACGAGCAGACAAGAAAAGAAAGGCAAGGACAGAGAGTCTCGCAACGCTGGATGTTAGTGTCTCATTCATATTCACAGTCATTTGGCAGCCGGCAGGCTGGCTGGGGCAACAAATTTAATCAAGGCCCCGGCGAAGTATGAGTAGGGAAGCTCAAACACTGGGCAGAGGCTATGAGACTACATTAGCATCCCCAATCTGTAATTTCTGAGCATATGAATAATGGGTAAAGGCACAGATTCTTAAAGCGTCAGACTTGCAGATGGAAAACAAGCTTTTTGCAACTTTCCCATCTCATTTACATTAGAGGAATTTAGCTGACACTCGTATGCAGAGCAATCAAAAATGGGTGCAACAGTTGAAAAAACGCCCTAGATCACCAGAATTACAAGCAGCCAATAATAAGCAGTGGATGGGTCTGGGCCATAGTGCCCTGACAGTATTCCTGTGGCCATAGAATGATAATGTAAGAGAGAAGTGCTAGGGAATGAGAGAGAACATACTAGGTTTAGCACTGTGTAGGCCAAACCTGTGCGTGCCATACTGAGGATATCCTTCTGATTCTGGGAGAAAGACTCTTTGATCGTACTATGGAACCGGTGATTAAATTTATATTGGTTTTGTAGACATTATTTGGTCAATTTGGCGCTGGCAAACTGAGCAATTGGAGTCTCAGTGCAGACAAATGGTTCTGGTTGGGCACATTCCAACTACACACCTTTCTGCAACACATCAATAATGCTCTTAGTCCTTCATACATTTCCAAAGCTTGCAAACAAAAGAGTGGCTTCTACAAAAAAAATGTTTTTGAGCATCACTGAAAAGTTGCCAAATAATACTGCAAAGGATGGAAAGGTAAGGTTTGAGGAAAAGTAGATGAGAGGTGATGTGGATGGAGAGGAGAATGAACCGCATAGTCACTTTGCAACAGGTAAATGAAGCTGGTGTCTCTCCGTTGTACAAAAGCCCATAGGACCTATTGGCACACACACATGCATGCTTGCACTGAGTACATTTTTGCACATTCTGTTCTCAGGCTGGGAATGGATTAATGAACACCATGAGCTTTCTTTGGCTCTGTGCTTCTGTGAAAGTCTATATACACCTCTGGAACCTGCACACCTGCTGCTAGTTACTAGAAAGGACTGAAGTAATACGCTACAACCCTTTAATGTGCATTCTGGACTGTTGCACTTGGCGGAGATTAGAGCACAGTGAACACAAATGAACTTGACACACACATGACGTACTCAGGCAAAACTAAGGGCCAAAACTGATTCTGCGCTTGATTCTGTGCGTAAGAAAATGGCCAGGAAGTGGAATAGTAACTCATATGAAAGATTCAGAATAACTGGATTCACGTTGATCGATTATAAAATGTTTTTTTCTGACAATCAATCTCTGCAGCTTAGAGCGTGCATCTCTTCTGGTACTCAAGCATCTCCTTTGTTCTATAATAGATGTGAGTTGAGAGGAGCTTGGAGGTGCAAAACCATTTAGTTAAAGATATGAGAATTGATTAACTTGTAGGAAGCAGAGAGCATGCACACACACACACACACACAAACCTGCGTAAATGGTGCATTTAGCATGGAGTATCAGTTACTTAACCACTTGTTGTTAGCTAATCAGTAACACACATCTAATTGTAATTGGTATGTTCAGCGATGTAATCACCAACTCTTAAATGGGACTCTGTTGAGTAAGGAGACGGTTCCCTTTTGTTGCAGGAGCGCCAGCGAGCTGCCTGATCTACAACCCTGATATCCGACATTCCAAACTTCTCCTATATCCCAAGCTGGGGAAGTTGTCACTGGCTATGTTGACATGTGAGGAGCATTCTTAACCCAGTTATTCGGTTAGAATAACCCGGTTAAGCTCACACTCTGGTTATGAGAAACCTGGTTAAGATGCCTGGCTTACACCCATATTAAACGGGTTACTGTGGCATGGAAACATCTTAATTCTTTCACTTTTGGTTTTCACCCTCTGGGCAAACTCACACTTGCACAGCATTATGGGTACAAAACACATGGTAGTGAGGTATCATCACTTTTTTTTCTCCTCTATTAAAAGTAACCTACTGCTCAGTCAAAGAGGGTAGTGGCCACATCTTTTTCATACTTTTTTGGTGGTGGTGGACTCTTTTATCTGTGGGCGGGACACTACAGGTGAAAAGGACACTTCTGTTTCCTGGTTTATTCATGGAAACAGGGATACTCAATCACAGGATATCAAAGCTGAATAAGACTGGAGTATGTAGTCATGCAGTTACTGGAATCGGAGCGGAAATCAATCCCGTTTTCCTACTTCCTCTGGCCTAGGAGTAGGTAACCAGGGGTGATTGTGCATAGGACTGGGAGTCATTCATCTTTGGCACTGGGGTTTGGTGTCGCCACCACAGCGGGCACTGGGGACATCTTCCTGCCCATCTAAACTGTGCCCAGAGTTATCGGCGTCATCGGCGCCAGTGCCCAGATGGCATTGGGCCCTCACGCCCACACACTTATTGCCCATTCCAGCGCTCTGGCATGGGCCTCGTGAACAGGCAGGAGCACTGACTGACCATGCCAATGAACTAGCCAGGACACAGGGCTCAAAATAATAGATAGAATCCACTTCCAACTTCCCTCCTGAGTCCTCTCCACCACTATCCATCAACAAAATGAATCCAAACCACGGGGTGCCCAGGCTGGATTTATGGCTGGTTTGGATGTCTTGTTGTTGTTGAACTTAGTGGAACAAAATGAGAGAAATTTGATCCCTTTCCCCTGACACAGAGAGTGATGTCCATTTCAAATTTTCATATGCCCTGATAGATTTCTAGAATTCAATGATGCTTTGGTCTGATGCATATATCTGAGCATCTGAATCCAGTAGTGCAGAGGCCAGTAAAATGAAGTGCAAGTGAATGATGCAATGGAATAAATGTGTAATGAAATCAGCCGCCGAGACCTCTCTTGATGGTTAGATGATTCTCGACGATGAAGGGCAACGACAGTTCAGTTGGTGAAGGCTTTTAACCCCTGATTTCTCCGTAACAAGGTAATTTGCTGAATGAAACCTTTCCTTTCTCCTTAATTACTATTATCAAATGTAAGATCCCTCACAAGCTTCAAACGCACAATTAGATACAGATACTGTAGTTATTTCAGACTATTGAAACACTGGAGGTAAAGTGGAAACGATCAGAGGTCACCCAGCCTGCATCTATCAGAGCAATAGCCACTATAACCTGTTTTTTTCCTCAAATGTGCAATAAAACTGCATAGACATATTGTAACTCAAAACTTGTCTCTCATCTAACTGGTTCCCACAATACTGTTTGCTCCTCTTACAGAATAAAATTAGATTTTTCCAAACAATATCTCATGGTCTGCAGAGCTATAGTGCAGCACAATTCACTTCTACAAAGGTTACATCTGTAGATATAAATAACAAAGAACTTCAGTTCTGACTTCCATGTCCATGTGTCATTACTATCTGCGTATTGTATAGTGTATATAGAATGGCAGATCACAGATGGTACTACAGAGCTATGGTGTCTAAAGCAAAGGCCACAACTGCAGTCACAGGGTTGCCAGTGTCTGCGAGCCCCAGAAGGTGGAAGATGGGATTGTGTGTGAGTGTGTGTGTGTGTGTGTCTATGTCACAGGGGCAAGTGATGACAAACGATGGCAAATTGGAGTGAAGGCCTCCCGCTGCTCCCTCACCATGCCAACAGAGGATCAGAGGCGAGGAGGCGGCTGAGAAAATGGCTGTCAAAAACACACACAAATACACACACACACAAACTGGCAGTCACAGTGGCCAAGTCTTTACAAAGGCTGGTAGGTTGCAAAGGGTGAGGTGGGGGATCACAGTGGAGCAGTTCCAAAGTAGAGACTTAAAGGAGGGAAACCTCCTTCCAAAGTAGGCTCATCTCCAAACAATTTCCATTAAAAAAAATCTAAAAAAATATAGAGCTTGAGACTAAATATATGCAGATAGTATAACAATATCTTTCATACGATGGTCAAAAATACCTTTCTTCAAGAGCCTGGAAAGCAGAACTAAAAGAGACAGACAAGTTCCCCAACCTGCTAAATCACTCAGCGTGACCTAAATCCATTTCTTTGCATTCGAAAAGGCGCTAACATCAAAGATGAACTTGCACATCACGATGGATATGACAGAGCACAATGCTTTGGCTGCTCTTCCTCCTTTTGTCATGAGCATTCTCCCACTAACCGGATTACTCTCTGACTCCCTCCTCCCCCACAGTGAAATATATGTCATAGCACCGGGCTCTCCATCTCTCCATGGGAGCCCAAAAACAGGAGACTCCTAACTAACAAAGACATGAGAGCGAGTATTTCACCATAAAGTGTAATGAACCTACAATTCAGCTATTGTTGTTTTCTTAATGATGGATTGACATACCATAGAATGGAATGTCACTTTCACCCACCATTATAATGATAGACTCAGATAACTCCCTGAGGTGCAGGGCCCCCATTCAAGACAAGAGCAGAATATTTGTCATAAATATGAAGTTCTCTCTGTTCATCCAGGCTTTTGGACAAGAGAATATATTAAGAAGCTTGGGCAAAGGACATATATTTGTACAAGTAGCATAAAAACATAAGTAAAATATACTGTACTGCTGAACCAGCTTTTCTCACAAGTTAGACTTTTCCTGACAAATCGTTGAAAAATTGGCAATAAGGTCAAAGATGCATGCAGTTCCCTATTATTTTAAAACCCTGAAAAGCCTTCAGATAAAATTCTTCAAATCTGCAACTTGAAGTAATATCAGATTCAGAGAATTATTACTCATTCCTTTAAGATTTTGGAGCGTATATCTAAAGTCTGTTGACTAAAGTCATGAAAGATTCCTAATTGGCCCTGTTCCACAACTCAGAAATATCTATTTATTCATGGAAGTAATTGAATCAATAGCAGATGCTGTATCTGGAGTTGCTGCAATCCTCTCCTTTGAGACCCGAAGCTCAATACTCTCTTTTGGCTGCTAACTCGCTCTGCTCTCACGGCTTAATGAGAGATGGCGTTTCAAAAGCATTAATTGAGATGGTCTGCAAGCATCCTTGAATGTGGCAGCCTTTTCTTGGCTGAGATGAAGCCCATGACGAAATTTAACGCCCAGCATTTCACCTCTTTCAGGGGGAGGCGGCTACAAATAAAGTCCATGGCATTGGCAATTAGAAAGCAAAATACTGGCTGTGGTGCAAAGCTTAGCATTGATCGCAAGAAAAAGAGAGAAAACTTGCTGAAGAAACTAACTTCTAGTCCATCACAACATACGTCATGTTTTTGTTTAACATTATGAAATTTGATAGCTTTTTTATAAGAGGAATTCAGTCAATATGTGAAATAACACTGAAAACTTGGTATTCTGTGACCTTGCAAATTGCAATCTTGTTGTAGCACTGAACAATTTTACATTCACATGTAAACATTTTAGGCATTTAGCTGACACTATTAACCAGAGCACATGGCTCTTGATGGACACAATGGCTGTTGCTGAGATCAAACTTGTCAGAATCAAACACAATTCTCTGCTCCAGTCAGTCAAACAAAGTGTGGCAGTTCATCTGAAATAGATGCGTTGAGATTTCAAGGTAAGTTCAAGGCTATTTAAGGAGAGCTGACCTCCTCTGGACATACTTACTTAAATGGCCACAAGGGAACTGTGAATCTATCTTCGCTTAATGGATATAGGAATCTCACTTCCCACCTTGGTGATGAATGACTTTGAATGGATGGCTAAAGTATCACTCTCAGCGGGATCCACTCTTCCATTCATTCTGATAAGAATCATAAAGCCAGGCAGGCACGCTTTGCTTGGGTCAATATCCTGTTCCAGCGACCATTAAACCATGTGCGACAATGGACGCTAATATCATCAAGGTATACCGCTACCCCTCTGTCATTGCATTCATCTCAAGGTGAATTATAAATGGTCCTCAGCTCCTTCTGCACATTCTAGCCCGCAAGGAAGATAGTGAGGATGAACTGAATCATGCTATCCATCATTGGTCAAAATGAGCATATATGGTGATCTGTCAGTGCAGGCCTAACATTAGCCATCCTTCCTGACAGACACAAGAACCAACCCTGTCGAGTTTCCTACTCAGGCTGCAATAACACTTTCTCCACATTCCGCCGAAGGAGCTGTCATTGTGATTAAACACCACCTGCCGCGAGACTTCAAGGAAATTGTGGTATGGATTTTGCTGATAGGGTCAGTTGTTGTCCTGTGCTGCTAAACTGTGCTGAATGAGCTATTTGCCACAGCTAAAGAGCTGCATGGCTTCTCCTGACGGGCAGGTCAGCATCTCCAAGGTTGAGTGTTGTGACATTTCCGTAATGCTTGACATGAGCTCTTGAACACAGGGGAGGGAAGGATGATTGCAGATTGGATAAGACTTTAAAAAATTGATTGGTTGACCATTGAGTCAGTGCTGTCGCAAAGGTCAGGAAAGTGGCTGAGTGACTGCCCAAGTAAATTGTGTTCTGTACAAATTTTCTGTTGTGTTTGCTATTTGTGTTGTAGCTTTGATAAAGAAAACGCTAATAGAGTTGTTATGTCTTAGGTAGGCAGCCATTACAGTGTACTGAGTGTTTTCTATGATGTGGTCTATGCGTTTAAGACCAACAACCACAATGAAGAAAATGCTTTTTTTTTCACTCTTGACAGTTTTGATGCACGTGCGCTAGCTTGGTTTAAAATGTGCAATAAACTAAACTGATCCAAAAAGCTCACTGACTCCTTTATGTATGCTCCAGCTCGCAGCAAGTGACCTATGTGACAGATGTTTTGATATGTAACCTGGATTGCCACACAGTGACAGATGTTTTGACGTGGTGCGTATTACCTATAATCTGGACTTGTTAGGTCGCACTGTGTAGTGCAGATCAGATCAGTGCACCTGGAGCGTGGGTCACTGCACCTGTGTGGGAGTGGAACGCCAAAACAGACCACTGCTTGTCCACGTTTAGTGATTAACTCAGCTTTGATGGTTAGCCTTGCATGGCAGTAAGTGTGGTTTTAACCTGGCTCATTGAAGAGCTTGAGGAGGAGCAATAGTAAATAAATGTCGCGCATTTTGCTACTCTCCATCACCAATAGCGATTCAACCTATAGCCAGTTCATGAACACTTTTACTTTGCTGTTCTAAACACCCAAACAGCAAATCGACCTGGGAAAAATCTTGTGCTGCACAGGAAGTAAATAAACTGAAGAAGAACTGGGTAGTTAGCATGAGCAGCGGTAGCCACCATGGCTGAACAGACAAAGAAAAGAGCGCCACCTACAGAAACTCAAACTCCATCAACAGAAAATCCAAGGAGAAAGACGTCACAGTACTGGACACACTGTTTGATCGACAAGTAATTTCTGGAATTACAGAGCAAAAACACCACAACAATGACCACTGCAACAAGATGTCCCCAAAATAAAAATAGAAAACAAGGATCTCATAGATTACCACTTTACTGTTGGGTCAGTACTGGAATACACTGCAGCTTTTCCATATTCCTATTTCATAAGCCAGTTATTCCATAAAGTAGTGTATATAGTATAAGAGTATACCTTGACCATTATAGAGTAAGGATTTTAAATTCTAATCATTGCTTCAATTGAATGTACTGAAGCAAAGATGTGATGTGAGAGGGTCTGTATCGTATTATTCCTTAATAGTGTAGTACAGGCCACCTGTGTGTGTGTGAGAAATGTGGAGGTTTGCAGGGGGAGTGGCGTTGAAATGAAACCTACGTCCCTGACCTTATCTGCCCATTCCACGCCCTGTATGCAATTCAGGCAACTGCAGAGCAAACACAGAAGTAGGAATTCATAGACGTACTCTCCCACATCCATCCTCGGGCTGATAAACCCACAACCACAGGGCGTCTGGAGGAGACAGTGGTGGCAGCGGTGGGATTTGCTCACGTGATGTCAAGGATTAAACTCAGTGTGATCAGCTTTGAAGAAACAGCCGCCCCGGAGGGCTCCCTCCATTCGTGTTGCTCAACCCCCTATTCCCCCATATGCCTTACCCACTGCCCCGCCCCCATTCAGTAGCAGTTTCCACAGTATGAACTCCTTTGTCAAATTTATTCACCCTTGGAGTCCTTTCAACCAAAATATGGTCTACCTGTGCAGTATAGCTACCTGGGCAGAGGTGGGCCTTATGAAGAGAAAGCAGG
>OOFE01042288.1:17730-33501 GCA_900323365.1 Monocentris japonica | reverse complement strand
CCCCTCCCCGTCCAGCCTCCAGGACAGCTCCTCCAGCCACCCTAACGCCATTACACGGCAAATTCCACAGCAGAAGTGGAGCCTCGAGCTGGAACTGAGCAAAGGTGTGTGTGTGTGTGTATGTGTGTGTGTGTGTGCATGTGTGAATCACTCAATTAGTATGTATTGGTGTTGGAGAGAGTGTGTGTGTATCATTAATGGAGGCCGGGGGAGGGTTAATCCTCTGACTACAAAGCAACCTGTTTATTAAACCTTCATTTTAATCCCGCAGACCTGAAGAAGCCACAGTATATCGCCTCAAAGGCAGCTGGGATGTGCAGCTGTGCGTGCATGTGTGTGTACTCTGTGTGTTTGTGTGTGTGTGTGTGTGTTTAAAAGGTAAATGTCTGTCAGCCTTTCATATTTGTGTGCATATCACAAACCACAGGGTTTGCAGTCACAGGCGAGACTCCTGTATGTGATATACACCCACACCGGGACTTAGTATGTTCTTTCAGGGTTAACATTACAACATTAAAAAAGCTTTCAAGATGAAGTGAGCAGTAAATCTCCACACAAGTCCCCGTGAATAGGGCTAATAAACGCAGCAGACGCATGAGTTGAAGTCGGTTCCCCCGAGTGCCACAGTCTCTCAGGGCCACAGGATGGAGGATTTCTGATCATATCCCAGACCAAATAAAACATATATGGAGCAGTGATACTGATCATTGCCAACAGGTATATGGGTTTTGAAGCTGGCCCATTACTACCACATGTTGCAAAGTGTTACTCCTCTTACATTGGAATTAATTGGGTTTATATTAAAGCAGCAAATCTTGCTGAAACATGATCTCTGGGATGTCATTCTCAATTGAGTGGCCCTTCTCTCGTTTTTTCTCCTTTTCCTGTCTCTTTGTTACCACATTCTTTCTTTTCATTACTTTTTTTTTTTTTTTAACCGATCCTCATCTTTTCAGCAGTTTCAAGGCTTTCAGGGAGTTTAATTGCCATTAAAAGAGTGCTGGTGTCTGGGAAAAGCAACAATGTGTGGTAGCCCTTTCACAAATTCCCAGGTTAAAAGCCTGTCACTCAGTGCACAAACTGGCAATTGGCGTACACATGTGCATACACAGATGCACACCCTCACATATGCACGCGCACACACACACACACACACACACACAACATACACACAACACACACACAACACACACAGACTCTCACACACTGTATCCTGGACAATGGACACGGTGTTCTGCTACAGCTAGCTGTCCAGAAGTGGGGAGTCACTCATCTCTATGATCTCACGGTCTTTGTATGCCCCAGATGCCCCACTACCAGGGAGCCTTTAAAGTGCCACCGGGGGCCTGCTGGCACAAATAAGCCGGGTGCTGAAGTTGGAATGCAACACATCGGGGGGCTGTGATGGTGTTGATGGACCCTGGACCCAAGTGGACCCCTCCAGACCCCTGTTAATTCTATGAAAGACCATTGTTGAGAGTTATAGGATGTGCCAGGGTCCTGTTAAATGGGAAAATAGTAAGGCTTTTATTGCTCCATGGCTGAAAATGACAATAATATATCCCAGGGGGTTGATCAATAAAACTCCCCATCCACTGGAATTTCAAGACCCCACCCCCCATTATAATTTTCAACTGCTGAACGATGGAGGACAGTGACCAGCATCGCAAGATTTCTCAGATGTTCTCAAGCTAAAAAGCAAATGACAGTATTCTCGTTCCCGTATTTTGCATGGTGATATATTACCTTTTCACCAGATGTTTAAATTGGATCTCTGCTCTAATTGGCTAACTTCCTTGTCTCTATTGTGAAAATGTGACTTTATTATTTGTGTCAATTACAGGCCACCGTAGTTCAAGGGGACGGGAGGGGTGGCGGGGACTGTACCAGAGACTTGTGCAGGGGGAGAAAAGTTCTATCGATGTTGTTGCAATTCCTGCTGGCCGCCAATAGAGGTCGATAGAGGTTATAGGTTACTTAACGCTCCTTTAAGACAGTAACAGTGCTATAGTGGATAAGCGCTGATGGTAAGCTGCTGTAGAAATCGCTCTCTAGCAGCCTTCGCTGGGAAACGGGGGAATTTCTAACACATGAGAGCGCCGTTCCTTTTGACACTGGAATGAGGGAATTAGGAGATTTATGATTGGTCCGGGGTCACAGAGGGAACCATCTGAGAACAGACCCACGCCTCCCCTGACTCCTCACAGTGGTTTACAGTCTGACAGCCTGTGTCATCTCCACACCCACACACACTCCGATGTAGACAGACACATACAGACACGCACAGACGTAGACACAAAAACATGCATTCACAGTCAGAGAGAGATACTGGACAGGCAGGCATATAGCAAAACACACGCATACGCCCATAGACGTACAATATGCAGACATGCTGGAGGTATGCACACGCAGATACACGTGCAAACACTGGAACATGAATAGGTACAGACATAGCTATGCTGGAAATATACACACACACACAAATTAACACACACATACTCACATTCACTCATCTACCCAACAGCAACCAAATCCAGCATGAATGTTTACCAGTAAATGCCAGGCACCACATGTACACACACACACACACACACACACACACACACACACACTCACACACACTCACACACACACTCCGTCTCCCATAAAGACACATACAGACAAAGCCTCTACTGCTCCACTGACCAGCAGACACCCATTGAAGGAGCCCTTTGTCCTGGGAGCAGAGAGGAGTTCATAGGAAATAATGTGAGGGCAAACAGACAGACAGTGGCCATCCTCTATCATTAGACACACACACACACACACACACATAGACACACACACACACAGTGGCTTACTCAGTGCGGTATTGTATGTCACAACACTTTCCCTTTAAACATCCATATTTCACTCTGTGACAGTCATAACCCAGTTCCCTCGCTAAACCCCACCCACCCTCCATTGTGTCAGTTTTCTCCCGGGGCCAGCCGGGCAAGGGCGGGAAAAGAAAAGAAAAATAAAGATTTAAGATTGAAAATAAGATTTAAGTTTCATTAAATCAAAAGACCATGCAATTGTTTTCAACTTTAAAAAGAGGTGTATTTGTACGTCTGTCTACAGTTTATTGGCTGTGCCTCCATCGGTGTCACGCTGTATTATGGCCTTATGATGTAAATTAAAAGGTGGGCAACCAATCAGTGATCACTATAAGGTAAACAACCACCATTATGAGCAGAAATCAGTTACACTTTCAGAAATGCATTAACATGGTGAAACACCCTACGCCACTCTGATACTATTGTACTACTATAAGAATATCCTGAATTTATATCCTGAAGGTTTATATGGGCATAAAAAGGGCGTGTACGCCGTATTTCACCCATAAAATGGTGGGTAAACAAAATTTAGCTGGTTTTCCCCTCCATTACATCTTGTTTGTCCAACAGTCAGTCAGTCCCCCCAGTCCTCCCCCCTCATAGCTCTTGCCTCTCTCCCTACTGTAGCATCCTAGGAATGTTAATCTCCACTCCTGCCTGGGAGTGCGGAGCTCAGCCACCTCACCCAGAGACAACTGACAGATACGCTGTCCCATGGAAGTGTCTCAGGATGGGGTCACCGATAGTCTTCTTTCTTGGTCTTATTCTTTAATAATGCATTTTATTAAAGAAAAATTCCCGAGATATTGCATTAATCTCAGCCTTGCTGCTTTATAAACACAAACATGTTCACACATAAATATCAGGGCCTTGTTTGGAGATCTTGTCATTGTTCCCCTCACTGATTGATGATCTGCTTTATTTAGAGTGAGGGACAACGTATCCCTAATTTGTTTGCTTTGTGCTTTTGAATGGCGTGAGCACAGGCTAAGCTGTGTACTGACGGAGGAACTTTGTTTGAAATTGTTATGGGGCGTCGGTGTGAAGGCACATGGAAAAATCTGCATTTGGATTTTGTTACCGGAGAGCTATTGGCTTTGTTGCAACTGTCATAAAGAATTTCAATCCAGTAACAGAATTGGATTTAGCTTCCTACTTTCCTGTCAGGGTAAAAATATGTGAGGTTGGTTTTGAGAAAGAAAGGAGAGTGGGGAGGAAAACAATGAATGAACGCTGGGATGGCATACTTAAATACCTTAAGGCATTCAGAAAAGAAAACCTTGGAAGACCTTATCTGGAAGGCAACTAGATGGATAGATGGGGAACAGGTGCATGAGGAGAAAGGTTTCACTTCCATTTCCGTCAACGTTATTTACACCATTTAGAGTAAGGTGGAGGTATCCACAATTTTTCAAGGTTCAGCTTGAGTTCGGCTTGTCTGCAGAAAGGCAGTCTGGCTTGTTTAAAGGCTTTTTAAGGCATGGCTCCCTCCGTGTCTCGGCTGTATGTTTATGGTGTACTTCATCAAAGCTGGATTCAACACAGAATTTATATGACAGTGAGAAATTTGGCAGGATTAGTCAAGTCTTTGGCAACGGATTGTGGAAACTCGGGCAGGTAGATGGAGAACGGACTTGACATGGCAATGGCAGCGTTCGTGCTGGGCCATCGCTGCACATGTAAACACAGAGATACCAAACTGCTGCACTCACACGGTTTCCCCTCGGCTGACCCTCCCACATGGAGTCATGCACCCTGTTCCTGCAGTACATCCATACTCCATTTATGCAATGCTGAATGTGCAGTGACCCATACGTGCACACAAACACACAAAGATAAACAAGACAGCAGAGATTTCACAGGCGCATACACAATTATGCAGTCTGTCGCAAATACACACACTCCTCACGTGTGTGTGACATCTCTGTGTTACTGAGCAACGGAGAATTCATGCCTGGAAGAAGTGGTTCGTTTAGGGGGAAAGAACATCTGCTGCTTATGTTTGGGCAAATCAATAATTTCCTTTCCGTGATGCGCTGCACACAAACTAATTTCTACCCTTTATTTATGCAGGGAATGTTGACAGAGCATGCATGTTTTTTTTTCAGTAAAACCCTGCTTCATATTGAAACGGTTACACGCATTCACACTGGGAAGCTGCCCACTACAACCACAGTCTTCCACGGCTGCACCTTGCCCAAGGGCACCTCAGCAGTAATGAATTGGGGAGCTGAGAGCACATTCCTCTCGGACCACGTCCATTTCCAAATGATGGTACAAATGTGTGATTGCCCAGTCATACATCTTGCATTGGAAATTGAATCCACACAGAAACAGTGAAAAAGATCTTCTGCACACTTGGATCCATGCAATTTACATTTATATGGAAATATGTGTCTTTGTAAATTGCATGGATGTACGTAAGTGTGCGTAAGATCTCTTTCACTGTAGATTCAACTGGTACTCCAGCACCTTAGCAAAGACTCAAGTAAGTACATAGACACTTAAGTAAAGTAAAAACGATTGAACGTTGACTGTCTTGTCACTAAAACCACCAGAGAGAGTGGAGGCTAGTGAAATGAAATTGCAGCATTTTTTGATCTGTGAGAGGCTGATAGGATTAATTCAATGTATAGAACTGACAGGCTCTGGGTAGGGCCTATCTGGATGCGACCCTCTATACTGGGTGCCCTCGGGCTCAGGAGCTTTGGGATTGGATCCCTCTGCCTTAACGATTGCAGTTTAATCCATTTTAAGAGCCATACCTGGGGCACTGCTAGCCTCAAGGGTTAAGGAGGGACACTATGAACCGAGGCTGCTCTGTAAGGAGAGTCGCCTTTCTGCTTTGTGAAATGGTTCAAGAGGTTGTTATTAAAGTGTCTGGGCTGAGGAAAAAACTCGAGGTATATTAGCAGGCTCAGTCAATTAGAACTATGTGCTTTGTGGTCAAATGTCAAATTCAATCCAAAATATGTATACAGAGAAGAATATACACAGAAAGCCCCATAATTCTTTAAGTTCATCTCTGAAACCATTAAATATCCGTTTTAGAAAATTGTTGACCAACATGAAATTCATCATCAAGTATCATGATTCAGGGTCAGATTAAGGTTAATTCTCACAATCAATCACATTTTAAGAGCAATTGACACTTGCTCTTACACATGCACTCAAATGCTGATGAACTTATTCACAATTCATACAAGCCAGACAATATTGTATGGTGAGTCTGGAAAGACTCCACATGGTCTCTCCTGAAGATATGCTCAAGAGATTTCCCTGTTCATCTTATCTCAACGAGAGACTGGAAATAGCGCAGCGCAGCCGCTCCCTTTGTGTCCTCTCAGTTCAGCCGAGACACGTCAACACTCGTCCCTCACTTCTCCTTTCTGCCACTCTTCCTCTCCTCCCTTTCCCCCCATTTTGCTCATTCAAAATCAACACTACGCTCATGAGACAATGTATTAGTATTAATGTGAGT
This sequence comes from Monocentris japonica, assembly GCA_900323365.1. Taxonomy (NCBI): domain Eukaryota; kingdom Metazoa; phylum Chordata; class Actinopteri; order Trachichthyiformes; family Monocentridae; genus Monocentris; species Monocentris japonica. The sequence continues at coordinate 27,162 of OOFE01042288.1, read as the reverse complement.
TGTAACTTGAAAAATAGTATGTTAAAGCAAAAACGTCAATTAAAAAGATGAGCACAATGGATGTGTAATGAAGGAGCACTTTCAACATGGCTACTCAAATATAGAATCTGCAGTGGTTGACTGTTTGCTCTTTTTCTCCCTGGCATTTGACCCACAAATCACTGCCAAAATCTTGGTCCAAGAATCTACTTTTCCGATTAGAACCAATAAAGACCAGCGGTACCAACGTCAAGGACTAATTCAAATACACCCATTTTCAGGAGTTAATCGACAAATCATTATGAACATAAAGCAGTCGGTATGATTTACTAATAATGCTGTTTCCCACTTGACTGCCAAATAAATGCCATTAGTCAAGGTGTCTGAGTCATCACTTCGAGCAGAGTATGTGAATTCACATGATTCTTTCCTGCCTCCTACACAAAATGTAATGGCCCACTCGAGCTTTTCAATTAAGACCTGGCCTCGAAATTCACAGCGTGAGGAGGCGTGGTGAGGCAGACGCTTGTTTATTTCTGCACAGCGGCAGAACAAAGACCGAGTCTGTTGTACTGTACATTTTATCAGTGCTCAGGCACATGCATCTGAAGTTGTTTTTCTGCTTCTGTGTGCATGCTTGTACTTTGGAAACTTGCAACAGAATGGAATAGATGCTGTTTTTGCCTGGGAGCTGATTGTTTTGCCACAGATTTATCTGATTGATTTTCTGTTCAGATAATCAATCTCAGCTTGTTAGCGATAGTATCTGGTCAGCTAACCATCACTGTGTTGAAAACACGTCTGATTTCAAATGTATCTAGTCTAACCAAGCTAGCGTTAGTTGTGGCTAGCTTTCTCATGCTAACATTAACATTGGTTAATGTAAGTAGCCAGGTAACAATGCCAAAAGTTATTTTCCAGGTATCTCTCTTTTTCTAGCCCGATTGTTATGTATTTATCCATTATTCACACAGGCAACTCTCCAGTGGACCTCCATGATGGTGCCAGACGTGGTCGCTGGGAGATTTGTGATGCAACAGCAAAGCCTCTATATAAAGGAACAACATAGTGATGTCAATACACAACCACAACTCATCAGTGAGCCAATCAACACTCAAAGGCCTCAGCCTATGCATTGAACTTCATTAGTATGAGCAACCATTACCCCCGCTGGCAAGTATGTATGTTTACGCTTTTAACACTTGCACTTTGAGATGGAGATTTGGAGTCTCTTACCCCACCCAGTCATACCCCCGAGAGTGGCACCCCGCTTAGACATGGCCTCAGGAATATGACATGAATATAAATGTGAAATTAATATCAGGCTGGAGGGGTGGCGTCGCTCAGATGCATGCAGGCTCGCTTGATGCTGCTCACTCACTATGTACGGTTGCAGGTAGACCTCAAGCTGTTTGTTTGCTGAATTTGCTCCTCCTCTGCCTGGGCGACGGTGGAGTGCTCTTAGACCCAACTATATAGATGGTAATGTGTGTCTCGGTGTCTGCTTAAATCCTTACTCTGAATATCAGCGCTGCATCGGCGCTGTGCTACTCTGAATGTGACTTGCAGTAGAGGCTAAAGCATTAAGCGCTGTGCATCACAGTCATTATGTGATGGGATTTCTAAACAAGACAAGCATGGCAATAGAAATCTTGAAATCCTTAGTCATAACGGTCATTGCGAGTGGGAAAAATGTTTTGTGTTGGAAATGTCAAGGGAATTCAGGCAAGTCTTGTTCAAGCATTTTCGCACCGATTACGTGGCGTGCTTTGTATTTTACTGTTATGTCGGTGCACCGAGGTCGCTCCCAGCCATAATGACCTTGAACTCTCTGTGCGCTTGGTACTTCATTTCCTGGTAGTGTTGTTCAATGTGCTGAATCACGCTTCGAGTCAAGAACAGCGCTCCCCTCCTCGGCGTCACTCTCACACTATCAGTTCCTCTTCGTGGTACAGTAGCTTTTGCAAAAAGAAATGAATTTCTATGTGAAGATCAAGGCTTAAAACACCTGTCTGCCAGTGTCAAACATCTCAGTTAGAGAAGTTTGACAGTTGTACACACTGCAGAAGGCCACCTAATTGGTCAGTGAGTCATTCCAAAGCTTGTGTTCTACACCCAGTTGCATTTAGACCTAATTCAATTATATATTGAATATAATGTTCTTCATGGTGTGATTTAGACCTAATCCTATGAAATATCAAAGTTAAGTAAGTACATGGACTCTTTCCAGTCAGTATTTAATAACATGTTTAAAAAAGAAAAGAATCATTTTTATATCTGTTGCGAGGCGAGACTCATTTGTAGTAGTCGTGCCAGAGTCAATTTATAATCACAGACAAGATTGGCGCTGCTTGCAAACTGTTAAAATTACATGGCACGCTTTAGGGAAAAGATATCGGAGAATTTTGTTTCGAGTGTCTTTTATGGTGGTAAAATTCGAACAAGTAATGAGCCAATTACATCACCGATTATCAGTCTGGAAATGTGGATCAGACGTCAGACATTGGCTCTGGGCTCCTAATGTGTTCTCTGAAAAGTTCATTTTCAGTGCACTTCATGCTTTAACTCATGCAGACTGTTTCACACCCTCAAAATCCCCACCAAAGTAGTTCTCCGGTTCCAAGGAGAAATATTATCGAGCTGAGAGACTCAAGGCTGTAAATATAACATCTCTAAATGAAATATGAATCTCTAATCTCGAAGGCAAGGAGACAATATGTCAGACAGGATATTCTACAGTGTCTCTTTGACATGTATTGGTGTGCCACGAGGACATTAATGGCAAGCTGGGCATCCAGGTGTGGAATATGGGGCTAAGTAACTAAATCGTGATGAATGGCTCACAGGATTCCTTTGTAATGTTTCTTTTTTATAGCGGAACAGCAGTCTGTCTGCTCTCCCTTCCTACAATCCTTTGATGCTGTATAGATACTTGCCTCCACTGAAGAGACCCAATGAGAATATTCCCTCTAATATCCCCCATAGAGCTAGACTTGATGATGTACCAATTGGCTGTCAAAACCTGTCCATGGATGTACTTTCCAACAGATTCAATTAAATTTTAACATTGATGGGCGAAGGATTTGCTCGAAGACATCAGCAGATTTTTGTCTTGCTGTTCAATGATAAATTGTATTTAGGCAATTAAATTATTGCAAAGTTTGTAACAACTTTTTTAGGGTTACATAAACATTTCATATTGAGGCATCATTTAACACTTGAGTGTGATACCTGTGTGATACCTGCAATGAGAAAAGTCAGGTAGGTTGTTGTTCTACTTTTGGTGTTAAAGAGGACACCACTAAATTTAAAGCTGCACTAGGCAAGAATTTTATGTATAAAGACATCCATCTTATCAGCCTGAATGACAAATTGGGGCTGCAACAGAGAAAGGGGTCTAACCCCCCCCCAACTGAGACCCTGTAGATTCGCCCAATTTGCCCAAATTAATTTCTGGTGTAGGCTGTGGTCACTGGTGGGAAATCTTCTCCACATAGGTTGGAGTTCCTCCAGTAACAATGAGGGCAGAATCACTCAGTAGACTTGCATTTGTATGAAATTTTATATCCAAGTGAGCTTTATATTATGGTGGTACTGCTGCCCAGAAAATTGTCTCAGGCGCTGTCACATTTTTCCATCATATCCAGTTCATCCTCTGTGGAGCTGTACTTTGCTGTGGCATCGCAAAAACAAACTGTTTCATCTCTCTTTCTTCTGACAGACAGTAGTGAGTGTGTGCTAACGCAGACAGAACAGTCCTTGGGCATAAGACTATTTTAAGAGGTATTTCAGAGTTTTTTGAGCTCCAGTCACTGTGAGGTCACAGTCAATCAATAAAGAAGTATTGAGTTGTTAGTCTACCACGATAGAAGAGCTAGATAGAAATGTTAATGATCATAAATGAACATGCCATTTCAAATAATAGCTGACCGTTCCTAAATTGGCAGTGAGACATTCTTTCTTTGATATCACTAAACCACAAAGTACAGCCCTGAGGCCATTTCAATCAAAGCAAAATCAACTCAACCATTGTTAGATTGGGACTGGAGCTGGAACAATCAGATTGTGGAGGTATTCACTTGAAGCGGTCCTTTCTCTCTAAGGAGCCGCTCCTGCGCAAGGGGAGGACAAAGGCGGATTAGCCGGCATACCATCCCACCCGTCTGGCCTCTACATCAGGACCAGACCCCAAGGTCCATAGATCCCACCAATTAACTTGTCACTCACTCTCGTCTTTTTTCCACACTGAGACTTCATGGCTCCATTGGTGAAATGGCTTAAGTCTCCCCTCCCCATCCTGAGTGTAGAGGTACTCTGGTATGTCATTACCTTTACCCGGAATTCCCATCAGCAGAGACTTTTGTGAAAAGAAAGGACTCAAGTGTGCCAATTGTTGGGTTTGGCTCGATCAATGGGGATGGTTAACCTCTCTAATGAAGCTTTAATGCACCTATAACATATGTGTTATGGATAGCTTTACATGAGTCCATAGTGGAAGGCGGTAGTTGTTGAGGAAAACCTGAGGGAATTGGACACTTACTCAAAAAACCCTGTTTCCATTGAGAACTTTGAGTCTGCCTCGAACATTTGGTAATAATCTCTGCAGAGACTGTAATTAATTCACAATTAATTCACACTGTAATTAATCACCAACGTCTTTGACGGCAACGCCGTGTTAGAGTTATCATATATTTCATATTTCACATTTCATATTTTCTTCTCCAGACACTTGTTTTGGTTGCTCACGAGTCAACAGAAACACGCCTCCCATGGTTACAGTGTCAGCTTTGATAAATCCCATTAGCCCTTACTCTATGCACTCGTTTGTGTAATCTTGCCTTGTGTTCACCAGCCTTGGGGTTGCAGAACCTCCATGAATTCATCTGTGTGGTGATGACCCCATGAGTGATTTTCCCATTTCCCAGGCTGTTTGTGTCACCATGTTCTGTTTTGTAAATACCCTCACTGTGCTCTGATGTGGTTTTCAGAGAATGAAACATATGGCAAATCTATCCCACACTTATTGTTTTTTTTCCATCTTCAAACATCGCCAAAATAAAAAAAAAAAAAAAAAAAACACAATACACTTTATACACAAGCAGCAGGCTGCATGCTGTCCCACTGGAATACACTGCTTTGGCACCCGCCTGAGCTCTCTGCAATATTCCGCCTTTATATTATGTTGTTGTTCCTCCACCATTCTCTGATCAAGCCAAACATTGTTCTATTATTCATTCTGTTCCATAGTATGGCTTTTTTTCCCCGCCGAGTGCAGAGCAAGTGTGCATTGGTTATATGGAATGGAGGTCATCAATAAATTATAGTGTTTGGTGATGCAGTACAGTAGCAATAGTAGAAGAAACAGGTCTCACTGATGGCTGTTTTGAAACTACTTCTTTTAAACAACAGATAACTGAACATAGAAGTTGTAATAAAAGCGAGGATATGAAAAGGCCTGCAGCAAGATACTTTCAAGAGGCTGGACATCCTATTTGAGCTTTTGTTTTAATAGAGAGTATTACTATTGGCCCATGAGAAGGTGATGTTAATGCCATTAAGAGAAGGAGAGTCCTTTTGGCTCTTTAAAGGAAAAAACCCTAGAATACTATAATACGTTGCATAACTGGTCCCATCCAGTTGTCTGACTGTGTATTTTTCTCATTCCTGTGGATAATTGGCCAAACATAGATGGTGTGATTTCACGTTGACATATTTCCAGCGCAGCTACAAAGTTTGATAGCAGAACATTTTTCAGCGATCTAAAACATCAACAGTAAATGTCAGGCTTTGGTGTCAGTCCCTCGGACTCAAAGAGCAAGGGCTTCTTTCTAAACTCACCATTTTGCACTGAGGAGAAGTCCATGGTAGAAGAGGAAAAGATACCAATTCCTCCCCTAACAGTGGCCTCAATAGACCAGAATGCAATCCAGACACAAGACTGGGGGTTTATCAAAAGCATCCTGGTAAATGTAGGAAATCAGTAACTGAAGTAGGCGAGGCAGGTTGAGGGAAGTGGGAGTGTGTTCACCAAAAAAGTAAATTCTAACACTTCATCATAAAATAACTCCTGGAAGGCATTAAGCATCACAGATTGATCTTTCCTTTAATGTCAGTCTGTACCCTAATGGCAAGAACAAGCATTTTAAAGTGAAGGATTTTTTATAGCTAGTAATGCTTACATTTTCATCATTATTATTATTGGATGTATGGTATTGATTTATTGGGTGTGGGTGGTCCTATATGTACTAGGTTTAAAGCTTCATTGTTGACTCCTAGTCTGTGACCTATAACATGTAACCTATTATCTGATTGGTCTTAGTTCACTAAGGTTGACATTGTGAATGAAGTGGCCGTTTGGAAAGGTATTTAAGCTCCATTCTCTCATCCAGTGTCTTTCTGCTAAAACACATTGGTTTTGCTGCACCAATAAAGAAGGTTTTTTTAGAACATCCATTGGCCTCCAAGAGTAGAATTTGATCTTCCTTTCAACCCGTTTTCCGACTGCAGCCAGAGAGTAATGGTGAACAGTTGGAGACACAGTAGGATCAGTTGTTTCTGTGGTCTGCAAGTGCAGTTCCACCTCCTTCTTTCTCTCTTTCTCGCTCTCCTTCGGTCTCATACTGACAGAAAAGGCTGTGGTTAATCCTCAGTTCTTTTCTCCCTCTACCATGTTTCGCTCCCACAAGATTCCCACAGGAATAAATCCTTCCCTCGTTTTCCAGTCGGGTGTTGGCGGTGGTGCATGGTAGCTGGCCTCACCCCAGCCAGTCGAAGCTCTAATATAATTTTGTATTGATTTCTTGTTGACCTCCCATGAAGCAGTCATCATTCTGTAATGTGCTCCACACGTCTCCTTAATGAAATCAATAGCCCCCCTGCCAAGCAGAACTCCAATAGGACTCTCTGGGAACTCAATACTATTACAGAGTGGGTATGGGGCACATTTGTAGGTTAAAGATGGGATTTTCACTGTCTTGGTTCATAATGACTCACACACGGAGATACACTCCATCCTAGATGAAAAGGAAACGTCTAGGCCCGCCCCTGCAGTTTTGACTTCATATCACTACTATTCACCATTTATATTGACCAATTCACTTGTACACATTTCAAGTCAATCATGTTTGTAGTTTGCGTCAAATGTGTTTGTGGTTGTGGTTGAACTGTTTTTGCAGATGTGGTCAAGCTTAAAGTGTTGTGGGAAAATATATTAATCTTGGAAAAAAGTTTACAGTTCCAGCATCCAAAGATGTTGCCAACGCATCCAGCCGTTTGGCATGATGGTGTCAACAAATGCGGTGTCTCTCAATCTCAGAACATTCGATTTGGACAGTTCATGTACACAGATTATGATTTATGAAACAAAATTGCTTATCAGGAATTGTAAACAGTGAAATTTCAGGTTGTGACTGGAGGACCATTTGTCACAGATGCTGCCAGAGTTTGTTATGTCTGTTCAATACTATTTTATGTGACAGAGAACTTTATATAAGGAGGAATAAAATGTAAGTGCATATTAAGATGAAAAATTGTTACAGTCACAGCAGTTGGGGTCCCATTTGCAAAAGCCACCAAATCTGTCAACTCAACATGTTTGTGGCATTCTTCTAGTAATGGAGGTAAATCACTAATCCCCCATTGTGCTGGGAAACAGTGGATATTGGGTCGAGGGGTGAGGGTGGGGGCTGAGCAAAAAAAATATCATGAGCAAACAAATCAAATGCATGCATACACACACACACACATACACACACACACACACACTCACACAGTGAATAAATGTGATGATATGGCCCATGGCTGTATGCGATTACAGGCAAAATGCTGTCACCTCTGTTTTGTTTGCCTCCCCCCCCCGACATTTGCAGTCTCTCCTCTGGACTGTGTGTGATGTCCTTTAACGCGCTTAACACCCACCATCTATTTGGATGACATCGGTGTCTACCAATGACAGCACTGTTGTGGAAACTGTCAAGGTGACTTTTGCACATCCGACCCAATTTGCCAGTGGCACTAGCTAAGCCAATGTTGACTGTGGGGCTTTTCCACAGTTTGATTTTGAAGAGGCGCTTTGGACCGGCACCAACACAGCAAAACACACCATGTTGCCCTCAAACTTGAATTGGGCAAGCTAGTGCAGTTTCAAGGGTGGGTCAAGTGGTGTTCCATTACTATGTGACTCAAAATCACTTAGGTAAGATGTTCAGGTAATTATATGATGCAGTAATTCAGTTAATGATAAATTGCCTATATTTTCCAGGTGATCTACCAATTGCTTTTTGAGTCAGTAGCTACAGTTCTTCCTCGTTAAGACAATTATTTAAGCTAATGAAAGCTGCACTAGGCTAAAGTTGTATGTAAGAATACCATCTTATCACAATTCATCACTTATCACTAATTCAGTGCTGCAACAGAGAAGCATCAGCCCAATTGAGACCCAGCAGATTTTCCCTATTTGCCCAAATGAAATAAATTCTGGAGTTGTTATGAAGTCTCTGCCCACAGGAAGTGATGAATCGAAACTTGAGACCAAAATACAAACTGTCATCTAAACAGCAACGAGCAAGAGAAAGCTGGATTCACCAACATTACATCTTTTGACTTTCTCTTCCCTTTGGTATAAAGCATCACAGACCAGTCGGTTCGGTAAACATGATTTCTGGGTATCGAAATCTAAAAACAGTTACCTCTTGCTGCCATTTGCAGCCACCAACGTGCAAAGGTGCCGGTGCAAGTTGAATAACGGGACATTATGGATTTGAAATGTTAGCTCTGTAATAATGAACTGAAAGCTCTGTGTCTGAGGGCAGAAGGAAGTTGGTACAATGTGGACACAGGGCTTAAGAGCCAGGGATCGGTTGTATACTCAGAGGGTAAGACAATTCTTCAATTTGAGTGCGCAGAGGAAAGAGGGGATTTGTCTGACAGGACCGATGATAGGCCGTTCATTATCAGATAAGGACAGACTTGTACCCCCCATGGGGTTAGGAAACTCAACTTCCAGACTCACACTAAGAAGGAAAAGAACCCTATGCTTCATCAGTAGCCTCAAACTAAATCTTTGAATAATCTATGTCTTTGGTATCGCTCCTATTTTGGTAACTGAAAGTTTGCGGGATCAATCCCTGCTGGGGATCAGCTAAATGTCTAAAATTCAAATGGAAAATACATTTTACATTCATGTGCAGTAGCGCCTGCAAAATGAGATTCATGGTATAGGAAAGACATACTGTAGGTCTCCGGCACTCACGGGCCTGACACATTAAATAGCTTTCAAATGAACAACAGCAGAGAGCTGGCATGTCTGACAGAGGCTGATAACATTGTATACATGTCGGTCACAGTCATGGATGCTTGAAACATAAACGTATGTGTTTCTTGGCTTCAGAAATATCAGTCCTTGCAGCAGAATGCTCTAGATTTGCACTGGGCCAAGACGAGTGGAGAGAGCAG